>AYEL01055741.1:0-50806 GCA_000484575.1 Olivierus martensii
AGTTAATAGATTCTACTGTATTTTGAATTTGTGTGGGGGAACAAAACATATATCTAAATATTTTTGTTTTATATTAGGATTTGTTAGAATATATGTAATAAGATATTTGTTAAATCATAATCACTTTAGAAATATGCATCCTAGTGACATTGACTTGATATCCACAAGTAGAATAAATTTCTATCAAGAGAATTTAGATTAGATTGTGCTATTAGATATTTTTCAAGAAAGTTCCAGTCCAATCATCTGTTTAATCTCATTTTTCATTCTTCTAGTTGATCCCATTAGAGACTGATCAGCCTGTGATGGGCTTTAAAACACTCCTTGCTGCTATCGTCAAATTTTATAAATAAAAATGAGATTCAATAGCATAATTCCTAATTAACTAAACTACTCATACTGTCAGATATACCAATATAATAATTTTTTATCTTTATTTTACTGAAAAATTTATTCTGGATATTATCATAAAAATTAAAGATGAATTCAATTTAATTAATCATTTCATTCTATTAATGAAAATATTATTATTAGTTTAATTGCTATAGTTTGAGTTTTTCTAAATTATAAATGAATATCAATTTTAAACAAACTTTTTTTTGGTTTTTCATTAAAATTTAGCCTTCAGAAGTGGAAGAGCACCTTTTCTTATTGCTACAGATGTTGCTGCAAGAGGACTAGGTAATGACAGTTTTTTGAAACAGTTGTTTTTTAGAATCATCTTTAATTTTTTTCCCTCAATTTCAGATGTAGACGACATAAAATACGTCATAAATTTCGATTATCCACCTTGTTCAGAAGATTATATTCATAGAATCGGCCGTACTGGACGTTACAACAAACAAGGAACAGCATACACATTTTTCACTCATGATAATGCGCCTCAGGTCAAAGATCTGCTATCAGTATTAAGGGAAGCCAATCAGGAAATTAATCCTGATTTGCTAGAAATGGCAAAAATGCATAAAAAAGCGAAAACTTTAAAAGGTATGCAATTTTATTTTCATCTTTTTAATAATCATTTCTGTGTTAATAAATAATAATAGACCTATTAAATTTTCAGGAAGATACCAGAAATCATCCTATTATGCTGGGAGATACCAAAATTCTTTTGGAGGAGGAAATCCAAGATGGGGTCCACGCAATTCTTTGTATGATAGGGATGATGAGCCTGTATAATTTTCGGAATACATTTAGTAAAAAAAATTTGTATATAAATATTTAATAATTAATTAAATAATGAAATAATATAATTGGTTTTTTTTTGTTTTATATTTGTTCTCTAACTTATTTTTCAAGAAAGTATTTCTGCAATTATGTAAAAAATACGGGATCTTAATTGAAAGTAATAAAAATGCTAGTCACAAAATATTCAATAAAAAAAATTATGAATAGGCACTTAATATTAAAAAAAAATAAACATACTGCATGCATGTTTTATTATTTATTGAAAAAAAATAATTTCTTGCAGAAAATAAATTTATTATAAAATTTGTAATTTTAATTTGATTCTAATTTTGAACACCATTTACCTAAGACAAAATAAATTTTCTGCAAGAAATTATTATAAAATTTGTAATTTTAATTTGATTCTAATTTTGAACACCATTTACCTAAGACATGATAAAGAAGAAAATCTGGTCTTTAAAAACATTTCAGTTATAAAAACCTATTTAATTTTTTTATATATTTTCAAAAAATGATTTACAAACCTTGTAATGCTAAATCTCTCTGTCTTTGAGATTTATCTCCATGTGTAGAAACAGTATAAAATCTTTAAAAAAGCAATGATACATCAATATTTAAAATATTTTCATATATAACATATTTTTCATATATCTCACCCAGTTTTTCTCAGTAAATACAGTAAATTATCAACTCCTCTCTTAGTTTGAACAAATATCAATGTCTAAAATTAGAAAATAATATATTGAATAAGCTATTTATAAATATTGCAATTTGAAAAAATTAAAATTTCTAAAATATACTTTAAGATTTCTTTTAAACAACTTCTAACATTTAAATCCATCCTTTTAACATATGACTTAGAAAAAAAAAATTAAGGGAAAAACTTCAAGAAGGGTTTTTGAAAGTAAGGTATAGTAGTACAACATAGAAAAGAACCTGCTAGACGGCACTTCAACGTTGCAGGTGTTAACAGACTCTCCTAGGCAGGGGTATCTGAAGGGACTCTCCTCGATTTTCGATTATTATACATGTATATACTGTATATATTACTTGTTTCATCTTGGACATGTCAGCCGAAAATTCTGAAATTTGTACATCCATCTCAGGCAGACCCTTTACGAAGTCAATCACGTGAAATATTTAAAACATGTAACTATCGAATGCCCCTAAACTTCATAAATATCGCTAAATGGTATCCCCCAATGCACCAGTTCATTTCTGCACAGGTTCTTTTCTAAGTTGTACTACTATAACATGTTACTATCTCAAGACTGTTTAATAATAGAAAATTCTTAGTGTATACTTTTAACTTTCAGTTTCCATATTTAAATACTTGTCTCAACAATTTATTTATACCAGTACTGGGAAAGTTCATATCCATATTCAATAATCAACATGAATTGCCCCATGAACTTCCACATTCATTTTGAAATGTTTTCCAGCAAAGTGTTTTTAAAGGAAGCTAAACAAATGATAATTGGATAATGCTAAATCAGAGATGAAAAGGAGTGTGGCAAAATTTCCCAATGATTACAGCACAACACTCATGAGTACGCTCTGCACTGTGCAGAATAGCATTGTTATGCCACAAATTCATGCCACTTGCAAACAACCACACACTATTACATCAAATATTTGGATTTCAGTTTATCCAACATTATGCAATATCAGGCTGCATTGATTTCCCTCCTTTTGACGAGAATCCACTAAGAGATCACTACCTTGATAATTCAGAACAGTGGCCACGACTATGCAGATATAGAGAACATTTAAAAATTTTTTTTGTGCACAAGAAACTGGATTCTTCTAGGTTATGGAGTCTTATTTGCTCTCTGGTGTATAATGATATAGACAAGAAAATTTTTGCCTTCAGCCTTATATCAAATTCCTATGTGCTTTTCTGATAAATCTTAGGCCAAACAATAAAAATCACACTTTCCAAAAGTTATTTCATAAGTAACTGTTATAATCCAGGGAAATATATTTCCTGCATTTTGCTTAAACCAATAGGATCACTTTCAATATAAATCAAAATTTAAAACAATTTATAATATGCAAAAAATTTTATTGATGAATTTTCGTCCATACAATACTGTGTGTAGACAAAGCGGATTATTAAATTACAACATAATACTTTTACTTAGTTTTATTTCAGAAGATCTGACAATATTCTTTTGTTTTGACTGATAATAGTAAAAAGTAGAAGTTAATATTTAAAAAACTTTCCTTATATAAATTACATTTACAATAAAATTGTCATAATTTTCAAATTATTATTTTGGGGTATTAAAATGGATTTTTTCATATAATTTAAAACTGGAGATTTACTAAAGAAGTCATGCTATCATAACTACATTAAAATAATGCCCTACCTTGGGTTGTTGTTCTTCTTTTGTGATTTTATTTAATAGTTGTATTAATCTAAAATTTATAAATTAGTATTTATCAATAATATATCTATTCAGTAATAAATAAAATATATTGATAATTATTTTAATACATACTTATCTCGTTTCTCCATATTATCACAAACTTCTACTATTTGTAAAATATTATGGTTTGCTGATAACTCAAGTGAACCTATATTCAACTGAATGAAATTTGTTAAAAATTCTTCAGCTAACGAACGAACTTCCATTGGCCATGTAGCACTCCACATCAATGTCTGACGGTCAGGCTGAATAAAAATTTTAATAAAAAAAAATATAGTCATTATAAAATTATTGTAAGTTTAATTATAATTTACAATTTATTCATCATCATCGAACCACTGTAAAAATATATTTTTACATCAGAAAAATATTATTTGAAAATGCATTTTTCAAAACTACATATATTATTTCGTTGATTGTGAGACTTGTTAAAATAACTCATGGTGTGGCGGGCAGTTAACAAATCAATGGAGGGCCGCATGCGGCCCGCGATTTGTGCATTCCTGCTGTATATGAATGAGGAAGAACTTTCTTACTCTTCTGCTGATGCCTTAAATTCCAAAATGCATCTCCTTTGCTTGAATTTAAGTCAAATATTATCTTATTGTGATCAGAATTTATTGAGAAATTGGTATTATCATTTCGGTCCGTATTTTGAGGCCCTTTTTCAAATTAAAAAAAAAAAAATGAATTGCCACTTGATTAGTGGAATATATACAAACTAGCATTTTTATTACTTTCAATCAAGATCCCGTATTTTTTACATAATTGCAGAAATACTTTCTTGAAAAATAAGTTAGAGAACAAATATAAAACAAAAAAAAAACCAATTATATTATTTCATTATTTAATTAATTCGATACGTGCCACCTAGTAAGAAAGTTTCTCAACACTGACACAGTTAACTCACAATTAAACATCACAAGTAACTGTTTTGACTCGTGTCCGACATAGCATTTTGACCCGGAAATATTCCGTGCCCCCATTGATGATGATGATGATGATGATGATGATGATGATGATGATGATAATAATAATAATAATAATTTTTTTTTTTACGGCACCAGGTAGCATTGCCTCTTAACTAATGAACATTTAGAATTAGGGATGATTCGATACCAATTCAAGTAGCATCGAAAGAAAGTATCGATACTTGAATGGAATGATATCGAATCCGAAGATTTTTGCACTTATTGTTTCTCTAATTGTAAGTTAAAGAAAATAAGAATAAGCCTGATTTAAAACGCTGATTTTTTTTTCATTTTAATAATTTTAATACATATTAAATGAAAAACTCAATTACTCAAATTCTTCTTTCTTCAGACCTCCCAAAAAAAGCAGTTGCTGCAAATATTTTCCAGAGAAGCGATTTCTGGCTTTCTCATAATAGCTATTTTCAAAGGCAGGTACTATTTGCAGGGTATTGAAGTGGCTACTACTACTGAAAATGACATACCATGTCTACATAAAGAAAAATCTGTTTTCATTTCCTTCCACTCAACTAGTGGGTCATTTTTAATGAAACCACGGGATTTGATAAGTAAGACGACAGTTCATTTATCTGTCCTCTTCGTGTTCTTTGTTTCCAAGTAAGTATTGATGCCAAAAATACTTGGTATCGAATCAAAAGTATCGATACTTTACTTCATGTGCCAGTTCTTAATGGTGTTTCTAAAAATCGTATGTAGCTGTGGTTGTCTGTTCTGATTCACTACTGTCACTGCTTGGTTTTTGATCCTCGGTTATAATTTGTTTTAACTTTTCAATCGCCCTCCCACATGCCACTTGGACTTGAAAATGTAAGTTTTTAAAGCGCAAATTCAACAAAGTGCAATCGATGCATGGCTATTAAATTCTATCATTCCGAACCTTCTTTTTAATTCCTTTGCAAGCCTAATTTGCACTTTTATTTTATCTTTGCTTGAAGAAATCCGCATGAAAGCAGTAGAGGATTAGACAAATCAACTGGCTCGGGTAAATGTCCTAATAATGCCACATTTGAAGAAGCAAAATTTAGTTCCTGGATGTTAGATTCTAATGCATCAATAGTTCTGGGAAAATTACATTTTAATTAACGCAACATATATTAAAATCTAATAATTTATTTAAAAAAATGTTTTTACGTGTCTAATTTGCTGCTTCCTTGTTCTCTAGAAGGTAAAGATTCTCTTTCAATACTAATTCCGTGTCTTTTAAGGTGTTTAAACAAATTCGATGTGTTGCCACAATATTTAATATCTTTGAAGCATTGCTTACACGATGCCAATGCTAAATTTTTTTCAGAAAAGTATATCGAAATCTTGGATCTTGGAGGAGCCATAACTTAAAACCCAAAACCCCAAAATGTTAAAAAATTTCTAACGCCAACTATGTCTAAAAAAAGCCAAAAGGAACTTAATTATTTAAAAAAAATGTTTTTACGTGTCTAATTTGCTGCTTCCTTGTTCTCTAGAAGGTAAAGATTCTCTTTCAATACTAATTCCGTGTCTTTTAAGGTGTTTAAACAAATTCGATGTGTTGCCACAATATTTAATATCTTTGAAGCATTGCTTACACGATGCCAATGCTAAATTTTTTTCAGAAAAGTATATCGAAATCTTGGATCTTGGAGGAGCCATACTTTAAAACCCAAAACCCCAAAATGTTAAAAAATTTCTAACGCCAACTATGTCTAAAAAAAGCCAAAAGGAACTCATTTGGCGTCAAAAAAGCCAATCTGGCAACCCTGGTTGAAGCATGATTAAACATCTGATTCTGGAGTACAAGGCAGTCAAAACATAAACAGCACCTCCAGAAAACAATGGCGCACCAACGCGGTAAATTTAAAAATGTGCTCTGACATTCATGCTGGAAAACTGATGGAACCGGAATATTGCCGGATTTGAGTCTACCTGTATCGGAAAAAAGTATCGATGCCAAAAATACTTCATATCGAATCAAAAGTATCGATAGGTATATTTACTTGTATCGAATCATCCCTATTTATTAATAGAATCAGTTTGCGTTTGTCTATTACAAATGTCGAACTTGTTAGCAAAAAATAATTGTTAAATCAATGCAATACCATGCATCCAATTAAAAATTCTTTGTTTACTTTTGATTACGTTTCTTTATAGCATATAATTAATAATCACAAAATTATATATGAAATTTATTTAGTGGCCTTGCTATAACTCAGTGAATCTATGTAGTCTTGGTCTCAACAAATCTGCATCCCTGATATACAGTAATTCTCAGCAAATTAACAGAGGACACAACAAACTTCTTCACAGAATAAAGCTGCTCTTCATACCATTTCTCGATATCTCTCTATTAAAACTAAAACTTTTTCCAAACATGTTTAACAAATTACCTACAGTTTATATAATGGAGGACACAACAAACTTCTTTACAGAATAAAGCTGCTCTACATATCATTTCTCGATATCTCTATTAAAACTAAAACTTTTTCCAAACATGTTTAACAAATTACCTACAGTTTATATAAAATCTAAAATAAAATGCAGGTGTATAAAAACAGAATAAATTTTAGATTTTCATAAAATCTCAGTAAATATCGAAATAATTGTTAATACTTCTATCAATTGCAACGATATAATCATATAAAGATTTTTTTACATTTTCTATGACATTTTGTGCGAGATAGATGGACATAATTTCAAAATTTTGAACAGCCACCATCTTGTAACGAGGCCACGTGATTTCAAAATTAATAATCTTATTTGGGATCCAGGAATAAACAACATAATTTCAAAATTTTGAACAGCCACCATTTTGTAACGAGGCCACGTGATTTCAAAATTAATAATCTTATTTGGGATCCAGGAATAAACATTTTAAAATTTTGAATTTCTTTAATTTTTTTATAGTCTACTATAAAAAAAAAATATTGTTTATATCAGATTTTTAACTTTTCAAACGGTCGCCATTTTGTATTATCTTCAAAATGATATTCTGGATAATACTCAAAATTTAAACAATATTTTCTTATGCTGAGATGTTGAAACACCTATGGACCGAAAAAGGACAGTGAATACATGCATATAATCAAACAAAAATACAGTGATCGATCAATTAATAATCTGTTTCGTACTACAGTCAAATCCCGATAAGATGCCACTATCCGTTTGGGGACGATTTTGGCTGCTAATCGAGGTTGGCTGTTTATCGAAAGCACATGCAATATCGTGGGTTTTCCAGGCCCGGAAACGGAAGTGCGAAACAACAGGCCTTAGGCCTAAGAGCGGTCTACCAAATGATGCTCGAGTAAGGATGAGATACAGTTCGTTGTGTACGGACTGAGACAATATTGAATGTATATTCAATAGCTTCTTTATTAATTATCAAAGAGAGATTTCTACTTTTACAACTGCAGCCGGACAGACAAATGAGAGAGATGAGATACCTTGAATAATTAAAATCTTCGAGGATTGCCGAATCAGAAAAGGGAGGAGTCATGGAGAGAGTTCGTTGTGTACGGACTGAGACAATATTGAATGTAAATTCAATAGCTTCTTTATTTATTATCAAAGAGAGATTTCTACTTTTACAACTGAAGCCGGACAGACAAATGAAAGAGATACCTTGAATAATTAAAATCTTCGAGGATTGCCGAATCAGAAAAGGGAGGAGTCACAAGTATCAGTCTTTAGTCCATTCAGTGTAGTTGAATACTTTCTCAAAATCACTCTATTCTGTTGATGAATTACTCTGCAGGTTCTTGACCCTGGGTTATTGGAGACACTTTAGGAGATAAGACAATTAGAATATAACGTTATCCGCGGGTTTGTCCGAAAATCGGCAATTGTACCAAACGAAAAGGGACACGACTAGAGTTGGGACGATACGATACGATATATCGTGTATCTTCGATTTACTCGTCTCGATATTCCGATATTTTTTGGATGCCGATATATTTAACGATACGATATTATACTTGCGATAATTTATCGGTTTTCTGTATGTATTTCAATCATTGTTTAAATTTATCGATGGTTAAATTATATCGGTTAAAGATAATGGCCGATTTCGAACAAAATAACAATATATATAAAATAATAATATAAAATAACATAAATAATTTTGCTTGAAGGGAACAAAATTCCCAGCTACTGGGACTATCGCAACAGATTGATTGATTGAAAAAAATAACAGTGGACAATAAACAATTGGAGGGATGAATACGGAACTACGCCACTACTTGGATTAGGCATATTAGATCGCCATGAAGATCCAATAAAATATTGGATAAGTGCAAATATATTGTTATCCAAATTTATAAAAGATTGCACTGAAGTATTTGATTATATCATCCACATGATGCCTACTGAACGTTTGTTTAGTAAGCTAAGTGTGGTGGTATGTGTAAAAAGAAGCAGGTTGAAGTCTGAATTAATTTCAACGATTTTGATGCTGAAATCAACAATAGAATCAAATTTCTGGTGATTTTTAATCAAGTGGAAAATAAATGAGTTTTAAAGGAAGTTATTGTTCGTTTTTTCCCCATAATATCATATCGTGATATTTTCGATATCATCCCAAACTATTGCGATATTAAATATCGTATAAAATCCGTATCGCACATCTCTAGACACAACCAGGTGGAAGAACAAGCGAAGCTTCGATCTCGGCGAATTCGCCTCTTATAAAACTTCGACCTAGCCAGTGCCCTTTCCCGGAGAATATTGTTATCCAAATTTATAAAAGATTGCACTGAAGTATTTGATTATATCATCCACATGAGTGGATGATATATCATCCAGGTGGAAGAACAAGGGAAGCCTCGATCTCGGCGAATTCGCCTCTTATAAAACTTCGACCTAGCCAGTGCCCTTTCCCGGAGATGGCTTCCCAGATGGTTCAGGTGTCACGTCTTAGACTTTTCATTGACACCCGAATAAACCGTTTACAATTTATTATCTCAAAAGAACAATAATGATATCTGTTACATCCTGTTAGGTTATTACGACATGGTCGCTATATTCCTCGCCTCCGCGATACCCCTATGAGGGGTGTTCCCGATCCCCACAGCATATAAATGAAAATGAACTCCAAATTTATTAAAATGCAGTACATTTATGTTTAGCATCCAAATTGAACATTTCTAAAAAACTATACTTTACATATGCGGTACATATACATACACAGCACTATATGCAAAACATGACTATCTGCTGTTCTGATCCTCTAAGTTCTCGTAAAACGCAATGTACACAGCCTATTGTACAGTATCCTTATTTGCTCGGTACGCAATAAACGATGGATACGATCTGGTTCTTACATCTTAAATTTTCTACAACCTAGGTATGAATTAGACTTAGAGACATGATTAACCGTTAATTCCATCTCTCCCACCCGCTAGATACAAATGAATCCAGAGAGATTTTAATACTATATATACAGTACTGATGAACTTACGGATGTAAGTCATCCCTGGCGGATTAACAAGGACAAATACAATATCAAAAAAAGTATCTATTTAGATGTTTCTATTGGTAGATGGCGGATGGCGTCTTATCGGGGTTTGCCTATTCCGTTAACATACGGAAGATCCGTTCTGCCAAATTTCTTAGCGATCAGCGAGGGTGCGGCTTAACGGGTTTGACTGTACTATTATTGCTATTATGGAAGATATCTATGTTTGATGATTTCTATTCAACGCATCTTAATGTCTATTTTTCAAAGTAAATTTTATTTCAAATGGCAGATTTTTATGTTTTAGAATAAAAATCTGCCATTTGAAATAATTTTTGAAAACATATAAACGTAGATCATCTAAACCGTCTATAAAAATATAATTAAGAACATATAATAACTCAGTTAAGTACTATTCCACATTGTTTACTTTTCTGCATTAATTATGCATTTTTACGATTTCTTTAAAGCATATATTTTTGCTTTTACGATTACTTTTATGATTTTACACAAACGGACAGTATAATTTTTATAGAAAACAAAAATAATGTGATAAAGATCAGATACAGAATGATAACTGTATAAAGACAATTGATGAAAATTGGCAGATAGAGGAGGAGAAGAAAAGATTTTCGTGCATATTAGTCATGCTTACCTATTGTTACTATAAAATATATTAAAATTGGCAGATAGAGGAGAAGAAAAGATTTTCGTGCATATTAGTCATGCTTACCTATTGTTACTATAAAATAATAAATGGAAGCATGCTTTACATATGCAGCTTTTCATTTGGTGCTGGAACAGGTTTCCAATCTTGAATATTGGCAATTAATATATGATGGAAAGATAACATTTAATACATTTGATTATAAATCTCTGAAAAACATGAAGACAGTACCCTGAATTGGTCTTGATTTTCTAAATTGCAAGCATGCTATATGCGGTGATTTAAATTAGAGAAATAAATAAAAATAAATCAATTTAATGTAATGTAAAACTAATCTGGGACCGGAATCACAAAACGAGTCATTATTTTTGTTGTTAAATATAACATCTTAACTACAATTACTTGAACTCTCAACTTGACAATTACTGATAAATTGTTGTTTTGTTTCAAGAGTGTGCAAATGTCGTCACTGTTTCCATGAATATAACCAATAAGAAAGTGACTGAATAAAAATGGAGGACAAGAAGGAAAAAGAAAGGTTTTACTCCTGCAGAATAAATGCTTTTATTTTTATAAATAATTTAAATAGTATTAATACATTTTGATATAAATTTGAAAGAAATGAGCTGATGTTTATTCTAATAGTTAAATTAATTATCTTTCTAATAATAGTTTAATTAAGCATATATTTTTATAACTGCACAAATCATTTAGTAGAAAAATTATGTATATTTCTGATATTCTACATAATGCATTGCAAACATTTGTAATGATTCTTGCTGTCATAGTCTGGCTAATATGAACAACATCTAACAGACTGAAAGCTACCACTTCTAAAAAATTTCAGTGCATATAATACTTGTGCTTCCAAATTTATCTCATATGAACACTTTGTTTTTCTCTGCATATAAAGTGAAAAGTCTATCAATTCAAAAATCGCATCTTCAGAATAAGTTTGGTAATTAAAATATGAAATGAATAAAAAATGAATAAGTTTGGTAACTAAAATATCAACAACAACAAGTTGAGATAATCAACATATTCAAATAATAAGTCTGTACTTTTCATCAACTAAGAGAGATACTTTCCACCATCTTAAAATTGATGATAATGACACGGTCGTGGCATCGTTACTGATTGTCCATATTCACAAAACTTGTTGCAACGATCGTTTCAAGCTGTGATGACATTATTTCGTTAGTTCAACAACACTTTTGTGAATCTGGGCAGAGTTTCTTTTTTATGTTTTTGCAAACAAACAATTTCTGTGAGAAATGGATAATTAGACAAGCCTTTTCTTGGAGATCACTATTTTTCCAATCCATTTTACACTGTTTAATTTCAACTGCAATGACAACTCCCAATTTACAAAGTATTTTTAAAATTCTTTTTAATTTGTACATTTTAATATAAAGTATTAAATCAATTAGTATAGCTTATAAAAACAATATGAATCATGTTAGCATGGTGTATGAATATGCATTTTGGCCTTTTTTGCCCTCTTCAGTTCATATTATAACCATGCTGTAAAAAGTTTTTTTACATAAATTAACAACTAATCTTGTTTAAAAAACCAAACTTACACAAAAAAATTTAATACTAATTTACTGGTTATTATCCAATTGAAAAGCTTAAAGACGAAACAAACTGATGTCTTTGAACTAGTTGAAGCAATGAAAAGTTAAATAATTTCTGGGAAAAATTCTTCTACCTCCAATTTCTAAGTGGAGCTTCCACCTTAAATTTTACATTTTTATTAAAAAGTTTATTTTATATTCATCCAGCAATATCTTCATAAATTTCTATTTTAATTTTATAACTATTCTAAATTTATATCTAAAACATTTCTTAATTAACTTTTAAAATGCTAAGTTGACTAAGAAATGTTTTAGATTGTATTCCTCCAGCAATATTCTATGTAAATTTCAATTTTAATTTTAACTATTTTAAATTTATCTCTAAAACATTTCTTAATTAACTTTTAAAATGCTAAGTTGACTAAGAAATGTTTTAGATATAAATTTAGAATAGTTAAAAAATTAAAATAGAAATTTATGAAGATATTGCTGGATGAATATAAAATAAACTTTTTAATAAAAATGTAAAATTTAAGGTGGAAGCTCCACTTAGAAATTGGAGGTAATTTTGATTTAAAATAAAGGATATGCTAAATAATTTCTGGGGAAAATTCTTCTGTCTTCGAACTAGTTGAAGAAATGAAAAGTTATCAGTTTATTTTGTCTTTTAAGCTTTTTAATTAATTAGATAATAACTGGTAAATTGGTATTAAATTTTTGTGTAAGTTTGGTTTTTTAAAACTAGTTGAAGAAATGAAAAAAGTTATGTTTATTTTGTCTTTTAAGCTTTTTAATTAGATAATAACTGGTAAATTGGTATTAAATTTTTGTGTAAGTTTGGTTTTTTAAATAAAGATTAGTTGTTAATTTATGTAAAAAAACTTACAGCATGGTTATAACTTGAACTGAAAAGGGCAAAAAATGCCAAAATGCATATTCATATGCCATACTAACATGATTCATATTGTTTTTATAAGCTATACTAATTGATTAATACTTTGTAAATTTGTACATTTTAATAGATATTATTTTTAAAATTCTTTTAATTGGGAGTTGTCATTGAAGTTGAAACTAAACAGTGTAAAATAGATTGGAAAAATACACGGATCTCCGATAAAAGACTTGTTAAAATGTGACACTGCCTACGTATATTATTTTTATAGATAATTAGGTTTTTAATTACAATTATGCCAAATATGCTACTGATCAAAACAATTCAATACTAAAAAACAGCTCTACAAGAAAATAATTTTATAATTTATATATTATAATATCAGAACAGTAATATACCAATTTTAACAAAAAAAGAAAACTTTTCAGTATACACAACAGATAAAATATATGCTCAATATTTCTTTATGAAAGTTAATTAACAAGTTACTATGATTTGTTTTTAAATATTTTAAGTTCAGAGCATTGTTCTGGTTACCCAACAATCATAAGAAACAATATAGTTGCCTAGCATTCTTTGGCAATGTTATTTGTTCAAAGCAACTATATTGTATTTTATAATTAGAGCATTGTTATGGCCACTAAACAAACACTGTTCTGTTTTTTTTTTTTGAAATATTTAGATTTGTTAGCTAACTTTCATGAATAATGTCGAGCATGTATTTTATCTATTATTTGTATAATGAAGAGGGCAATTTTTTAAAATTGAAAGTATTATTAATATACAAATTATAAGCTATATAAGGTCAGAATAAATTTTTCCTGCTGTCTTTAAATAAAAACCCTAATTGTTTAATACACAAGTGATCATTTTATCAAGAACTATCATAACTATTACAATATATGAAAAACATTGGGAATTGTGTATTAAACAATTAGGGTTTTTATTTAAAGTGATCATTTTATCAAGAACTATCATAACTATTACAATATATGAAAAACATTGGGAAATTGGAATTAAATTTTTTGTTTTAAACAGTAAGATATTTATTTTTTCCAAAATATATTATAATGCAAGCTTTTCCAAAATTAACTTTTGAAACAAAAAATTGTCAATATTTCATGATTCAGCTTATTTGGCAGATATTCTACTATATCTATTAAATAAACAAACTAGAATCTCTAAAACTGCTACACAATAAATAAGTTTCTTAAACATAAGCACTTCAGCAGTTAAAAAACACATCAACACTATTATAAAACAAAAAGCACTTTCGGTATGATGGTATTAATGATACTGAAAGTGCTTTTTGTTTTATAATAAAGTGTTGACATCTTTTTTAAGTGCTGAAGTGCTTAAGGAACTTATTTATATCTATTATGATTAAAAAAAAAGTTTTTCATTTATTTTATTATGAAGAACTTTCAAACTACATAAGTGATTCATGGCATCTCTTCAGGATTTTGCAGTTTGATAATGCAGTTTGATAATATATAGAGCAAGTGTTTTGTATATTTTAGGAGTTTTTTGAAATTGGTACTTAAGTCACAATATTAATATATAGATATAGGTATAAAATAGGAATTGCTTAAAACTTACTACAATTAAGTATCAAAAATAGCAAGTTCATCAGTTGAATGGAATATATTTAAATATATGTTTTGCTGTATAAATTTAATGTTTAATTCTAGAACATTCAAAAATAAAAAATGTTTAAAAATATTTTTTTATTTTTAAGCATTTTGAGTTTCTATTTTAGAAATTTTATCTGTATATTTCAAGTTTGTAAACTTACTCTTATCTGTTCAACGATTTTTCTTATTTGTGGTTCAAAGCCCATATCTAACATTCTATCTGCTTCATCTAAAACCAAATATGTAATCTGTGTTAAATTAACTTGCCCAGCTTCAAGAAAATCCAATAAGCGTCCTGGTGTAGCTATACAGATATCAACACCTAAACAAAATGGGGAAAAAAAAAATCTATTTAAATTAAATATGATATAGATAATTAAGAAGAGACTAAAAAATAACAAAACTGCAATTTTATTATATAAAAATTTTTAAAAGTTTTATTTTAAATGAAAATTTTTTCAATTATTTCTTCACAAAGAGAAAGCTTTTGAAGAATACAAACAATTCTTAACTTACACTCAGGTCATAGATTGCACAATGGATGCAAGTACAACCCCTGTGATTAATCAATACAATTCATGCATGAATCTTTATTACAATGGTTAATTTATTGGCAACATTAATTTAAGCTTAGTTTTTTTCATTTTGTGTTTTATTTGGTATTATAAGTATTATATTGTGCTATAAAGTGTATCAGTAGTATACAATCAACAGATATATAAACATAAATATTTCCGATTAATAATACAATAAAAGTTTTATTTGTGGCAATTGGAAGATGACTATTTTCTTGAAAAAAGCTTTTATTACATTGTTACAATATAAAATACAATGCATGCATACACACGCAATATTAATTTTATAAGATATTAGTTGAACAAATAAGTACAAATTTTTTCAATTTAAAAGTTCTCTCTTGAATGAAAAATATTCTAAAAGATTTATTTTTATATTTAAAACTAATGCACAGTTTAGGATTTTGTTGATATTAGTTTTTCTATACAATTCTACAGGCAGTGAGCTACAATAGTTGTCAGTTTAACTCATAAATCTGGGAATTTTTATTTTTCAAAAATAAAGTATCAACAAAATTAAAAAAATATAAACTTTAATTACAATAAATGCATATTAAGCATTGTTAAATATAATTTTCAAACCTCATACATAGTTATGCAATATAGTATAATTAGGTTTATAGCTTAAACTTTATTTTGCTATTGTAAACAGATTCATTCAATAGAAAGGTAAATAAAAGCTAATAGTAAAGATATTATCAGTCAATTTTCGCAAAATTAAAGTTAAAAATCAGAAATTCATTGTACAGTAAAACCTGTCAAGTTGGACACCTCTCTATGTTGAACGACTTTTCCTGGAACCGGACAAAAGCCCATATATTTTACTCTGTCCAAACCTCTATATCCTGGACACCTCTCTATCTTGTATCTTGAACAACTGTTTGTAATAAGATGACTTATATCCTGGCCTCTCTATCTTGTATCTTGAACAACTGTTTGTAATAAGATGGACACTTTTGCTTATTAGTTGAAATAATATCTTAAATTTCATTTAGATTTATAAGATTATTTGAAATAAAATTCTTAAATTTTATTTAGGGGTTTAGAAGATTAACCAAAGGAATTTGTGTAAGAGAAACTTATAACATTGTTAGAAACTTATAACATTGATTAGTAATGCCTTGAGATGGTTACTGATGACTTTAGTAATATATAAATCCAAAATTTACTTGTGTTGTGCCCAAATGAAGTCTGGAGTAGAGAAAATTCGACTCTGACATCAGTGTTCAATTCGCATGCGAGGAGTCGACTCCGAGGTGCGCTCTGCGTCTGCAGAAGGCGTAGATGCAGAGGAACAGACGTAACCTAACATTTCTGTAGATGTTAATAAACTATCAATTGAATTTTGGTATCTTTAAACTTTTAAAACGGAAATTTTTCGTTTGTAAGATGTGGAGTAATGTGTTTCATATTAATTATAAATTTCATATTTTAATGCGCTAACAATTATTGCCATCAAAGTAATTTAATTCTTTTGAGATGATTAAAAGAAATAACTTATACAGAGACTCCTGTTCCAACGACAACACCAATTGCAATAATTGTATGTGATAGAATGAACCATAAGAAAATTTCATCACTTGTTTTCCATATTTCATACAGCATAAAATTGCTTTCCAATTTACTTATTTTGAATTTATTTTTCTACTCATTTTTAAACTTTGTTGAATGTTATAATATCCTTTTTACAGTAGTTCTTTCACCCATTTGCGATTCAGAATAAAAATTGTGGCAGTAATTGCTACCAGATGGCATAGATTGACTCCAGAATCAACTTTGTTCGACTTTCAGGCTTGAGGAGTCGACTTTTCGCGACCCATCCCTACTTATTACTGTAAATACAAACACTAAGCATTGAGAAAAATCAAACCAAAACTAGCCAAATTATAGCCAGAATATTGTATTGCAATAAAATTAAAAATATTTGGGCTATAATTAGCTAGTTTTGGTATTTATAGACCTTGGTTTATATTTTATATTTTTTCTTTGAGAATTGTGTGCTGTTTCTTCTGTTGCTGTGATTAAGCTTTCCTTAGAGATCTTAAAAAACAGTAAAAGAAAATCAAATAAACTGACATTAGACCAAAAGAAGCAAATTACTGATCATTTACAATTCTTGATGTAGTGAGATGGATTTATGTTGCATGACAAAAAGTTTCACAATTAACTATTCAGAAATGTTTTAAAAAAGCTGGGTTCCCTTACAGATTCAGGAAAGAACGCAAGAGGTCAATAACTTTGATCTAAGAGAAGAACTGAGTACTCTTCCTGAAAATTACTATTTTAACTGTTGTCAAAATTTGTAAAATCTTCAATCCTGTCCATCATAAAAATGAAATCACTGGCTGAATATGAAATCTTTTAATTAAATCACTGGCACTGGCTGTACTAGTGATTTAATTAAAAAGATTATATCCAGCTCAATTCATATAGAGACTTTGTTGGAATGATCATGAAACAGTTTTGGAATAGCATGTTATGTAGAGGAATTTGAACGATAAGTATTTTCTAATAATGAACCAGAGATTGTTGAAACTCTATTTGGTATAAAAATAAATAAAATTGAAAATGTGTGGATAAAGTGTAAATTAAATATAAAAAAGGCTTCATACAGACTTCTTTTCAAATAAATAGTTCTCATATTGAAATCATTGATAGACTGTAGTTTGTATTTGACATTTTTGAGTTTCATTTAAAATAATAAATGTTTCCAATTTGAATTGAATAGAGGTTTGCATTGACATGAAAATTTAGTGTTTAGTATGTTTAGAAAAAAATTGATTTTATGAATCTCTCTATGTTGGACACCTCTCTAACTTGAACACATTTTGAAGGAACCAACTGTGTCCAACTTAGACAGGTTTCACTGTATTAATGTTCTAGGAAAAATTACTATTAGTTTATTCAGATGACTATCAATTGTAAAATTTTAATTAATTAAAATTTAAAATCAGAAGTGGGCAACCTGCTTGCCAATTGCCACAAATGGCAATTTTGACTTTGGCATAGTTTTATTTCTTTTCTTAATAATTAAAATTAATACATATGTTAAAAATTGGAAAAACAGAAATATCTTTAAAATTATTAGAGTATAATTAAAAGTTTAAATAAATAAATCGGAAATTCTTTTTCATTCTTAATTTTTAGATGTGCAAATTGAATACTTCATTCACCACACATATGGCAACTTTAAAAAATATGCTGCTCACCTCTGATGTAAATGATGAAGTAAATAAGGAGGCACTGAGTAAGGAGATGAATGCATAGTGAAGTGTTGGGTAGTAGTTAAGGAACTGTCCTGTTTTACTTATCGAGATTTTCTTCTTCTTGTATAAACTACTGCCTGTTGACTGTAGTTTGTATTTTTGGAATATAATTATTGGAAGGATGACACAGTTTGATTTATAAAAGTATAATGTTTATCTTAACCTTATTTTTTATAAAGGCATCAATTCTAATATGTTAAATAAAAATAAATATACTCTGTTGAAAAAAAAATATATGCAGATTTGTCACATGTTTGCTATAAGCATATGAAGTGGCATTTCTAATTTCCTCAGTGCTCATACTACTAACGAAGATATCATAGGAGCATCTACAAAGACTACTTAATGTAAATGAAGCAGATATGTCCATATTTATGAACAAAACCTCATTTTGACTCATTTGAGTGACATCAGATTCACTCATTAGCTCTTGAAACACCATGCCCATTCCTTGGCAATGAAAAATTTTAATTATTTATATATCTAGTTGAAAGGCATTTGTATACAGAGTATCATAGTTATTGGTCTTTTTTTTTTTAGGGGATCGCTTCTTTTTTTGTGACGGTATATGTTTTCAATCATTAAAAATATAATAATAATGCTAGTAACTAAGTAGTAACTAAGTAGTAATGATAGTAACTAAATAAGTTTGGTTACTATCATAATTACTTACTATATTTTTAATGATTGAAAAATATACAAAAAAACATGATTTGTTGAGTTACTACCATAAAAGTTGATAGTAACCAAACTTATTTAGTTACTATCATAATTACTTACTATGTTTTTAATGATTGAAAAATATACAAAAAAACATGATTTGTTGAGTTACTACCATAAAAGTCCTAGAAGAGGATAGACTAACTACTGAAGGCAAATTTTGTTTTTCAGTAAAACTTCAAAATCATATGACTTGGATAAGTAAGAATCTGAGGAGATGGAGTGAAAACTGTTGCTATTAGGTGTCCTTACAGCAACAATTCGTCATACTACAAGATCTGAAAAATCAAAATAATAGACCACAAAACAAAAGTAGCTTCCTCCTTGCTGCACCATTGTTTTATCAGAACATTATGAAAACAACTTTCATTCCTGGATTGTACATAAGGCAATAGTTCATCTGTATAAAAGCTCACATATTCATTTATCAATAATTATGAATAAAAAACTTTTTAACATTTCTAATAACAAATAACTTCATTATTATAATTTTCTTGATTTTAAAATATTCTTTAATCATAATGAAATAAAAACATGACTATTTATTTAACCTTTGATGTGCATAAATGCCATGGAAGTGGAACAAAAAACAATAAAAAAATTCAATCTGGTAATTTCTTTAAAAAGCTTGAGGTTGGTTTAACAATGCCAAGCTATAAAAAGGGGCATGGCACTTTTGTTTTATGGCAGCCAATTGTTTCACACAAAATCGCAAGTAAGCGTATTTTACTGTGATTGAATATGGTATTGGGCATAGTGTCAACAAAGCATCTGCAGGCCAATTTAAGTAAAGCCAATTCATTAAAAAGTTATACTGTTCATGTACAAGAGTGGATGATTTTCATATATGTCGTGTTTTTGGTTATAAATTCAAAAATTTACAAAAAATAAAAATTATTGAAAATAAGGAAAACAATAATAAATATATTTTATTAAAAGAAATGACAATAAATTAATAAATTAATGTTACTTTTCAATTAATTAACTTAAAATTTACATAATACTTCTTTTTAATCTATAATTTTTAAAAATATCTGATTTTCTTCATTCATAGCTTATTTTATTCATAATGCTTGCTGCTATCAAAATGTAACACATTTGTTGGATGGCTAAGATTTAATAGGAAAAAATAGTGTTTTTTTCAAATCTCATATAATTAACAAGTTGTAAAAAAAAATTACACATCCTTAGAATGAGAATAAAAAATGTAATAAACTAAAAATTTCAAAAAATTTTGATTTAAATTAAACTAGATTTCACAATTTTTTTTTTATTTTTTGCATTTAATTATGTTATATATAAAAAAATATCACAGATCTTAATGGGTTAAGCTATTGATTTTGTTGATTTATTATTACTGTGGTTAAATTTATTTATGGTTGAGAACAGAACTCATTTTTAACATTAGTCTATGAGAAATTAATTCCAGATTTACAATTTTTCTTATTTTACAACTGCATTCCATGACCAAAATAACTTGTAAAGTCAGGAATTGCCTGTAATTGTTTTTATTGAAAAATTAAGAAACTTATTCAATGTAATACAATAGCTTTTCAAATGACTTTGTCAAAGTAAACATTGTATAATATTCTTACCCCTTTCCAAAGAACGAAGTTGTGGTCCTCTTCCAGCACCACCAAAAATGCATGCACTATACAGATTAGAATCAGGTAAAAATTTATATGCCACTTCATAAATTTGTTGCACTAGTTCCCTTGTTGGTCCCAAAACCAATGCCTAAAATATGAAAATTAAAAGATTTTGAAAAAATTTTTAAAAATCTAGAACAATTCATTGTAGGATCACTTATTTATTCTTCAAATGTTAAATTTATGTAAAGTTAGTTTCAAGTTATTCATAGTTAATATATTAAATTCAAATTTTGTTAGAGCTCTAAATCAAATATTCCATTGGTTGTTCAATTTTTGTAGCATGTCACAGTTTTCATACTTTTAGTATTTAAACATTGAAATAATTTTTCTGCATTTGCATGAAGAAAGAGCTAAATATTTGATTCACTTTTATAATAAGAAAAACTAAGTATATGACTTGCACATTTTAGTACTTATTTGCACTTTATCATACTTTTAGTTTACAAAATAATCTTAGATTAAATTTAAAAAGTTATTTTTAAAAATTAAAATTATGCTAGTTATTAAAATTTTCAAATTAACTTACAGTTGGTCCATCATCTAGTTTTGAAGATTTTTGATTTCTGATGTGTACAATAGCTGGAAGAAGGTACTATAAAAATTAGAAAGCACTAATTAAAAAATTTATCATCATCATCATCATCATCATCAAAAATAAAGAATAGGTATTTATTTACAAATTCTTAAATTACAAAATGTTCACTATAAAAGAATAAAATCAAGTAATTTATTAATTTGTTCTTTATATATACAGGAAATAATCAAAAAATAACTATTAATCAAGGTGGAAAAATTTATCACCTATTTTCTGATTATATTTCCTTTGTTTTGGAATGATTAAACATTCAGGATTAAAATATATACCAAATCAAAATCAATTTTCAATGTTATAACATTAGGTCTGTAGCTATGGTCTCCACTTGCCAATCCCATCAGGATCATTTTCTAGTATGGGGATGAGACAGTTGCCTGAACTCTAAAATAACTGGTTTCAGACATATTTATCCATATATGAAGACATTTTTTAAAATGATTTTCACATTATAAAAAAGCTTTTATTCTCACATACTACTAATAATTTAATTTCCAATAACTATTTTCTGAGTTAAGGATTAAATTTGAAAAAGACGTTTAAATAGAATTCATTTTAAATGACAAAAGATGATATATTTGCCAGTCAAACTAATCTCAAAGTAAGTGTGAAGTCTCAATTTTTATTCATCAAGGCATTAAAATTTTAATTTTTAATAGTATTTTATTAAGTATTTTAAATCAAAAAAATAATTTAAAAAGATTGCTTTAAAAAAACTTTTTATTATTAAATTGGTAAAAATATCTGCCATCCATCAACGATATTTTTTTTTTTTTTTTTTTTTTTTAAATTTTCAATTTTTTTGAGGTTGTTAAAATATAAATTTTGGTATTTTGAGGTTTTTCTGTAGATATGACCTAAATGCTATCTCTCTGCCAGATTTAAAGTTTATACACCTAACAGTTAAGATTAGGAATTTCCATCACTTACTCATGCTATTCAGCATACATATTTAGATAGATTTTTATGAAATCCACCATAAATAATTCCGTATTTATTACAGAGAAATCCAAAGAAAAATGAATAGCTATTATTTTTAAATAAATAAATAAATAAATCTAGAAATAATTAAAATTCACCATTGTCAAATCATTTTTGACTAACAATTTAAAAGAATAATTTAGCAAAGATATTAGGGGAAACCTTCAACATTTGAAGGTCTGCCATTTTTAAATAATGAATGATTATGGATTAATTTAAATATTATGGTGATTAAGGTAAACCTTAATGATTAAGGTTTTTCAACAACATAATCACTTGCCAAATTTTATAAAAATCCAATAAATAGTTTAGAAGATATTTTTGATTCAAACTTTTTAATGTGTCTCAGAAATTTCTATTACGAAAGAGGAAAAATTATATAATAATCTGCACAAGTGTATGCACACGCATTTTTTTTACAAAATAAAATTAGCAACTGAATTGATTTTTTTTATTTAACACTTATCAGTTTTATTCAAAATTCTTAAAAATTATTGCAACAAATGTTTGGCATTATTTGATATTTTAGGCTTCAATTTACACATTAAACATATTTTCTTAAAAACTATTCTAGACATATAAAGTGCATTTTTAAAATGAGGAAATAGATGTATCTTCACAATTTAAGCTATATATACAATCATCCCCAAAGTTATGTTATAGGTTATTCTGAAAACAGTACTGCTATTTGAGAAAACAGATTATTTGAGACATTATTAGTTTTTCCCCATAAATATAATAAAAAATGGAATGATTGATTTCAAACAGAACATTTTGACAAGGAAAACAGATATTTGGTATTTATAAAAGATTTATAAAAAATATGAAACCTAACAAATTAGAACGAATATTTTAGTTCAAGAGAGAATGCCTTCTTAAGAGGAAAAGGCACACACTCTAAAACTGAAAAACAAATAGTATCTGGATAATCTGTAATATCCAATAATAGAAATTCCTATGCACTAATCTTTGATCAAACCTTAAGTTAACTGCCAAAGTTTTAAAAGTACTTCTTCCTCTCTCTCTTATGCAAATTTATTGAATATATAAAGCAATCCTCAATTATATTTTAATATTTACTATCATTTTTATTATTTTAAATTAAAATCTAATTTCTAATATTATAAAAAATAACTTTTTAAATTTAATCTAAGATTATTTTTAAAAATTAAAATTATGCTGGTTATTAAAATTTTCAAATTAACTTACAGTTGGTCCATCATCTAGTTTTGAAGATTTTTGAACTTCATTTTGATACTCAAACAAAAAATCACAAGTTATTAAATGACAGTTGTAGTTTTGATTTATTCAAACTGAAAAATAAATCAGAAGTTGTTTGCATATATTAACAGCAGCTGTAAGAGAATTTTGTAACTAGATAAAATGACAACATATAAATGAGAATGGTCTTATTTTACAATGCTCTTGCATTTTTTCAAATATTGATTTTTCTCCACCATTTTCTTGAATTCTTTTTCTTTCTTTTTATATACAATGCACATAATAAAGTTTATGCTTCTTCATTTTGATACTCATAAACAAAAAATCACAAGTTATTAAATGGCAGTTGTAGTTTTGATTTATTCAAACTGAAAAACAAATCAGAAGTTGTTTGCATATATTAACAGCAGCTGTAAGAGAATTTTCTAACTAGATAAAATGACAACATATAAATGAGAATGGTCTTATTTTACAATGCTCTTGCATCACTGTGCACTATGTATTAAGGAATGTCATTGTGGAAATATGGTCTGCAATGTGAGATATTGAACAAACAAGAAGTAGTGTGGATATATTGATGAATGAGAGAATAAAGTGTGCATCTGATATAAATGTATGAATGACAAAATCATGTACATGAAGATGAAGCTATATCTGTAAAAGATATTTTTGGTTGCTGTATATGTTTTTGTAAATGATTTGACTGAGTATGAGAAAGACAAATTCTGGTGTGGAATGATAATGCGATAATTCTGGCAAATGATTTGAATAATGGAGTTAGTATGGAAAGACTGATTGGGAAATATGGTGATCTAGAGTGAATGACAATGGAATGCAGCTATTGGAGTCTGTACTGAGAAGAGGGCTGTTTATCTCAAACATTTTCTTAAAACTATAAGTAGTTTATTATTTAGAAAAGATAATTTTTGTTTGACATATTTTAGTCTAATATAAATAAAAATTATAGTTAAAATCATTACTTAGCTCTTTCTTTAATACTTATTTCTTTAATATTTACTTAGCTCAGGTAATAGGAAAAGTTTTTTAATCAATTAAAATGTTTTCGGCCATCTTAGAGGCCCTCATCAGTATTCTCTTACTCAACGTATATTTTAGAATACAGTAATAAAGAATGCAATTAGTTCTAAATTCTTTAGAATAGGTGTTTTTTTTAAATCTGAAACACTGCTAAAATAATTCAATAAATTCTTAGAAGTCATTATTATATACGTTTCAAAATTAGTAAAATTTTTCACATATTATTCTTTGTGCACCAGCACCATTATAAGGATAAATCTGAAACACTGCTAAAATAATTCAATAAATTCTTAAAAGTCATTATTATATATGTTTCAAAATTAGTAAAATTTTTCACATATTATTCTTTGTGCACCAGCACCATTATAATAAATTTTTATGGTAAATCATTTGATCCCAATTGTCTTATTTTGAAACATATATATTATAAATGTAATTAATCAATATTATATTAATAGATAATATCATATTAAACAGCATGATATGTAATTACACTTATCATTCACTTTATCAAGAACTTTGAAAATTTCAGTAATAACAAAGTTTACAAAGTAACAAATATAGTACACTCAACTCTCCATTCATGTGAATTTTATGTACATGATTCATATTTTGAAACTTTTTGTTATATATAATCAAAATTCAAATATGTGCAAAATGAATTTGGTGAAATTAGCTATCTCTAACTTTATTTTATAATAAGAATATTTTTACAAATATTTGATATTGTTAGCTCAATCAGCCATGTGGAATGCTTCAGCTTTTCACCCTGAGGACCTAGAATCAAATATAAATCTCAGAATTGGTTGAACATGGGAGATGATGTAGTGAATGCTTTGAGGAATCCCAGATAAATCCCAATGAAGATGATCTTCAAATAAAAACCTACCTAAACTAGATAAAAATAACATGCCAGAAGAGAATAGAGGTTTTAATATTTGTTCTGGATCTTTTGACTATTTCCATGTTGATCAAAGTAATGAAGATGTATGAAGAGAGCATCATCATTTTTCAGAATCTAGATTTCAACTGTAATCATAAACTTTTGATGATGAAAAATATTCATAGTGCAGTGATCCTATATAATCTTATTTTGACAGATAAAAAAAAAATACAGCAGTTAATGCTTCTTGAGTTCTTCAAACAAACTATTATCATTTTGAATTTTTGAATCTAAATGTCTTCAGAGAATCCTCAATCATTAAGTGACTTGCTGCACCTGAATCTAACTTAATGATAGAAATATTAATTTTTATAAAATATCAGATAATAGTATTTTAATTTTTTTTTAATTATTACTTAGATCGGAATTTTTTTTTAATTATTACTTTATTTTTTTTATCTTATCCATTAACATTAAATATAAAAATATGTATGAATAATTATGAATTGAAATAATAATAAAAAAATCTGATTTATAATGACTGTTTTATATGCATTGTTTTAGAATCTAATCCATAACTTATACAGTTTTCTATTCTCCATTCATAAAAATTCCATTATGCAACAATTTAGAAGTATAAATGGAGAGCTGAGTATATATCAAAAATATAAATTTATATAGTCAATCCCTAACTTGCCTAGATCCATATTGATGTAGATTATTTTTAGTTAAGAAGCTGGGCCCAAATCTGAAAAACTGGAAATGTGGGACTCAGAATTGAATCCCAATCCTCCAAGATGGTAAACAACTGCTTTACCATGCAACTTAGTTACATTAAAGAATAAGCATATACAGTCAATTCTTGTTATTCTCTATCAATTCTTGGATTCGGTATTCGCGTATTCGACTATTCGCAAAAAAATTTATTTGTAACCACAAAATCGATATTCGCGGATTTCTGCTGAGCGGCGAAAATACTGTTACCAATGTAAACTCTCTCTCTCTCTCTATGCAAAAAAATTTATTTGTAACCACAAAATCGATATTTGCGGATTTCTGCTGAGCGGCGAAAATACTGTTACCAATGTAAACTCTCTCTCTCTCTCTCTCTAATAAAGGAAGTTGTTTGTTATACCAAATGTCTGAATCGGTTTGCCAGAAAATTTCTCATTACCTACACACCACAGACTGCAGGTAGGCCAAAAGCATGTTCATATTGTTCACAGGTCCCATAGAAGAATGTGCCCCTAGGCTTGAATTCAGCTTCAAATTTAGGTGCCTAACTTCCTATGCATTTGCTCCTTATGCCGAAATTTTAGATCATCTGAGGCAAAAAGCAATGCAGATAAGGCTGATGCAGTTTTTCAATGTAGTTCAGAAAGACAGTGTGTCAGCTATCACATCAAACATCTTGCAAAATCAAAAAACTATCAATCAAAAATAAGATTTTATTTACTACATTATTTAATTTTTAAAAACATTAACTATGATTACTGTAATTATAATACTGTATTTAGTACTAAACACTGCATATACTGTAATTATTTGTAAGTAATGTAATACATATTAAATAAGGTGTCTGTAAACACAAAAACACAAACCAAGTATGAAAATGTTGGGAAGAAAGGTTTGCAGGAGCCTAACTCTATATTTCCCATAGACATAATGGTTCACTATTCGCTAATTCAGTATTCGCAAAAAATTTACAGAATGTAACTACCGCGAATAGCGAGAATTGACTGTATTTTTAATGTTAAATCTTTTGTGACCCACATGTTCCAACATAAGCAGATTTGTAATTAATTTGATAATAAGGAGATGTATATCCTAAGATACAAGAATATTTTAGGCTTTTAAAGGCTGTGTTACAAAAAAAGCCTAAAATATTCTTGTATCATAAGCAGATTTGATTTACATAGGATTTCATGGAATAATCCATCCATATAAATCAGGGATTGCTTACATAATAATATATATATTTATTAATATATTTATTTCAAAAATAAAATTTTACAATAATCTAAATTAATATTTTAATAATTTAAGAAATAATATTATTATTATTATTATTATTATTATTATTATTATTAATTAAAACTTACAAATCCTGGATCCAAAGTAGGTGGATATGTTGATTCAACAGATGCAATGTTTGGATGGAATATTCCTCCTCCAGATAATGGTTGTTGTGTATTATTAGGCATTCCTGGATAAAGTGGATAAGGGGATGTAGTAGTAACAGGTTCTATAACAAATTCTGAAGGTGGATAATAAATACCACTTGATGGGATTGGAGGACAGATTGGTCCACCACCCATAGGATATGGATTAATTGGAGGATAAGGATATGGGGGGACCTTGAAGGATAAAAATTTATTAAGTTTAGTTTTACACTTTCTTTATATAAACTATATTCCTACATTTCAAATTTTTATATTTGCATAATAAACTACAGATAGTCTTCAACTTAAGACCACTCATACTTACAACTGTGATGTAATCAGTAAACTCTGTGGTTTGGTCAATGCAATTCTATGGGTTCAAGTCCCTGACTCAATGGTCTGATATATGCAAAGCATCTTTTTTTATATCTGGTTCTTGTTAATAATATATAAACAATGTATATATTCTAATAAATATGAGCAGTAAGAAATTCATAAACTTTGGTGTTTGACTTAGAACTGACAACAGGATTCAAACCAGACTTCTTTATAAGTTGAGGACTACCTGTATACAGTTAATAATCCCATTTAATATTTTAATTCAGATAATTTACCTGTGGATAAATTTCTTGATGTGAAGTCTGATTTGGTATATTAGGATTTTGTCCTTCATTCATCATTGGATAAACTGGTGGATAATTGGGAAGAGGATAGAAATTATGATATGGATAATTCATTCTTCAATTAGACCTTTAAACAAAATTTATTATTTAAAATATTTTAGGATAATTAGTATAATTATAAATTATCA
Source organism: Olivierus martensii (assembly GCA_000484575.1). Taxonomy (NCBI): domain Eukaryota; kingdom Metazoa; phylum Arthropoda; class Arachnida; order Scorpiones; family Buthidae; genus Olivierus; species Olivierus martensii. Next base: position 28,706 of record AYEL01055741.1, read on the forward strand.
TCAGTTATTTAAAATTAAAAATAAACCATATTATATACTGCAATTTAAATTTTTCTATAATGATTATAGAAATATTTTTTAATTAAATTTTTATAAATGATAACGATAATTATTTATAAAATTTAATTAAGAAATAGAGTTAAGCATCAGCAATCTACTGTAATTCTTAAATGAATCATTTCAATATGGTACTTTGAATACCTAAAAATGAGTTATGAAATTAAAAAAAACTTATGCTATTTTTTATTTTATAATACCAGACAGAAAAGAATCTCTTATATCAACGATTCTTAAACTGTGGTCCACGTAACCATTACCGGGGGTTTGCGAAATTATAAAAAATGGTTGCAAACAGTTCAAGAAAACAATAAAAAGGCAAGAAGCGCGGAGCAATAAAAAAAATATTTTTAAGGCAATAAATAAAACATGAAAGACCCCCAGTGGTCCACATAACCATTACCGGGGGTTTGCGAAATTATAAAAAATGGTTGCAAACAGTTCAAGAAAACACCGCGAATAGCGAGAATTGACTGTATTTTTAATGTTAAATCTTTTGTGACCCACATGTTCCAACATAAGCAGATTTGTAATTAATTTGATAATACCGTCTTATCATCAAATTATAGAAACCACTTCTATAATTTGATAATAAGGAGATGTATATCCTAAGATACAAGAATATTTTAGGCTTTTAAAGGCTGTGTTACAAGAATATTTTAGGCTTTTTTTGTATCATAAGCAGATTTGATTTACATAGGATTTCATGGAATAATCCATCCATATAAGTCAGGGATTGCTTACATATCAATATATTTATTTCAAAAATAAAATTTTACAATAATCTAAATTAATATTTTAATAATTTAAGAAATAATATTATTATTATTATTATTATTATTATTATTATTATTAATTAAAACTTACAAATCCTGGATCCAAAGTAGGTGGATATGTTGATTCAACAGATGCAATGTTTGGATGGAATATTCCTCCTCCAGATAATGGTTGTTGTGTATTATTAGGTAAATTTTAAATATTAATTAAAAATAATAATATTAAATTTTAATAAATTTATTATAAAATATATTAAATTTATAAATTATTTAATTTTTTAATTATAAATGATAACGATAATTATTTATAAAATTTAATTAAGAAATAGAGTTAAGCATCAGCAATCTACTGTAATTCTTAAATGAATCATTTCAATATGGTACTTTGAATACCTAAAAATGAGTTATGAAATTAAAAAAAACTTATAAAATAAAAAATAGCATAATACCAGACAGAAAAGAATCTCTTATATCAACGATTCTTAAACTGTGGTCCACGTAACCATTACCGGGGGTTTGCGAAATTATAAAAAATGGTTGCAAACAGTTCAAGAAAACAATAAAAAGGCAAGAAGCGCGGAGCAATAAAAAAAATATTTTTAAGGCAATAAATAAAACATGAACCTATTATTATTATTATGTTCTGTGATTTTTATATAATTTTTGTGATTTTTATGTGCAAGACCATTTATTAAAATAACCAGCGATACATTTTTTACCAATATTTATTATAACATAGTGCCTATGAGATTATTGAGCCAGAAATTAAGTCTCAAGAACAACGTAAAATGCCTAGGGTTGGGATGGGGTCTGCAAAAAAAATGTTGTTCAAGAGGGGGTCCTCGGACCACATAAGTTTAAGAACCGCTGTCTTATATTTTTGTGAAATAAAAGATTTTTTTCTGCCTAATGCTGTGCTGATTTTTTTACATGTTGCAGAATGTCTACAACCATTGTAAAAAACCTTCCTAAATTTTTCATGGCCATCACATGCACTAAAGCAATTCTGCATTGATTCCATTGTTTTTCAATAAAAAAATACCCTGATCAATTTGATATAGCATGACTACATTAATTGTTTTGCATTTTCAGAGTAGATGTTAATTGTCAATTATTAGTTTCTATAAATAGTATAATATGATAGGCTATGTCATATGCAAAGACAAGAGAATCAGTTATTTTTTTTCTTTTGTAGTGAAGCAGTTTATTTTTATATTTTATTTTTCTAATTTTATAAAACCTTAATTTAATTATTCTATTCTACTGGTATGTATGGTTAAAATATCTTACTTTATTTTTATCATCAAAATATTTAATATGCAATATCCATTTCACTTTTAATTTGCTTTATTTTTTATTCCATGCAAACTATAAAATAGAAAGAAATTTAGATGAGTTTTAGGGCATTCAAGCAAATTTGAAGAGAAATCAAAGTTTATTAAACTAAAAACAATTGCTGTATTTATAAAATGTTTTTTCTTGTAACTTTTTTCTAATTATTCTCCCTTACATTTCTGAAAAGTTACATTTGAATATTTAATATTTATATAGAGAATTAATCTCCATATGTAATGTCTATATGCACATGGCAAGACCATCTTTGCTATTGTGATATTTATGCTTCCAGATATCTTATAAAAAAATTATAAGGATAATTAAAATAGAATAAATAAAAGTTAATTGCAAGAAATATAAACAACAAATTTCAAAAATTCAACACAAAGAACCTCATTTTTTTGGATGAACCACAAATGTAAATTTCTTTATATAACTAGAAATGACTCAAGTGTGATCCTAAAATGACACCAGTAAATCACATCCTAAAGTTCATAGTAGACCTAATATAACAACTAACTAACAAAATAAACAAAATAAAGATAGAATACTTTAATTGTTATTCATTGCAAAACAAGTGTGATATTTATTTTATTTACAAAAGACACAACAAAGAAAAAATTTTTTATAAAATAACACAAAAATTTGGATCAATATTTCTATTCATTCTTCTGCTTTTGTACAATTGTAAACTAGTAACTCAAAAAATAGCTCAAAATTGCAGAAGTTAAAATATTTTATTGTCTAATATTTCTGATTCTTCTTTGGGGCCATCATCAGATCCAAAGCAAACCACTACAAGCATACCTAAATTTATAAACTGTGGATGCTACTCTCCCCATTTATATCCACATAGTGAAACAAACACATTAGAAGATACTTAATGTTTGTTTATAAAGTACTGGTACATTATCTGTTTTTTAGACATTTACATTAAATTTAAATTCATGTCAATACTGTATTTTATTAGCATGAAATATTCTATTATTATTTACATAATCAAGACAGATCCGGTCTGTGAAAAGATATGGCTCACGAATAAAATTACTTTTTATCACCGAAATTTTGGTTTGTTTAGTCATAAATCGATTTAACAAAAATATTGAATATATATATTATTTTAAATAGTGTATACACTAATAAAGAAAAAAAAATAAAATTTATATGATCAGAATATTGAATTCATTAACAAAAAGTTTTCGCAAATTTCAATAACCTTTTTAAAATTATCACCATCATTTCAAAGAATTGAATAAACATTTTAAAATGATACAGAAATTTGCATAAATTCGAAAAACCATTTCATAATGTGTATAAACATTGCAGAAAATAAGATTCAATTTCAAAAAATCGTAAAAAGATTTCTAAAATTATAGAAAGCATTTCAAGAATAATAAAATGTGGCATACATAAAACACCATAACGATGAAAAATATGCATACAGTATGGGATTTAAAAGAAAAAGAAAACTGTTAAAGCTGAAATTTTTATCTATTTTAATGTCAACTTTATAAATCATCAACATATAATTATGTTCATTAAAATAAAAGCAACACATGAAATGCAAATTAGAAAAATTTACAATTTTTTGTACAGTAATTACTATTTAATATTAAGTTTCAGAATTTACTACTTTATTATAGTTCATTGGTATATTAACACAAGAAAATGTACAATTCCTTATCTATATATACTTAATAATAAACAAACATTAAGTATCTTGTAAAGTACTGGTACATTATCTGTTTTTTAGACATTTACATTAAATTTAAATTCATGTCAGATGAAAGCTCTGCAAGATAAGGTAATCTCTCAATGACTCTCTATAAAATACATTATTTAATAATGTATCCATTTTTCACTGCACATGTAATGTTTTTACACAGATGTAAATGGAGAAAATAGCATCCATAGTATAAAAATTTAGGTATATTTGTAACAAACTGCCTTAGTCCTGATGAAGTTCATTGGTATATTAACACAAGAAAATGTACAATTCCTTATCTATATATACTTAATATTATATTTAAATTCTTAATTATAAATATTTTAATTGATAGTATTTGTCTTTATGACTTAAATTTGAAAAATTTTAAATTTGAAACCGACTGTAACATCTGAACCTGAAAGAAAGTCAAAAATATTTGTCAATAAAGTGCTTCAACTTCTGCAATCTTGATCTATTTTTTGAATTTGGATCAAATATATTATAACACATGTATACAAAATATATCCTAGAAAATATTCAAAATCTTTTCCCTATATTATATATGTAATGATATTTTTACCATCCAACCACAGATTTTTATGAAAAAATGTGTTTATATTTTTCAACTTTGAAAAATAGGTCATGTTCCTTCTTTCTCTGTGTGATAAGTAATTTGTCTAATAACAAAGATAATTTAACTCTTTTAGCAGTCAATATTTGAATTTAACATAAAAATTCTTCAGATGGCATGTCTGGTTAATTCATCCATTAATTTACTGTAACTGTCTCAAATATTAAATTGATATGCACAACCAGAAATGTACAGGAATGTGTACAACTGATATACAATTAATCAATTAAATGGCATAATAATTAAATATTTAACTGCATAATATAAAAAATATGCAAGAATTTTTAGCCTTTATACATTAGGACTATTATCAGTTAATTGAAAGATTGTGATTGTGGGACATATTTTGAAAAGGAATAATAATGATACATAGTAGTTAGTGCATTGCTAGTCAAAAAAGAGTGTGTGTTTTGTAAAACAAACAGAAGAGCCAGAAAGGAATAATTGCATTATAAAATATAATGAGGTGCAAATCAAAAATCACATGGGACAAATGATATGAGGATCTTTCAAATCAAAAATAAATTTAAACATGCATATGCAAGCAAAGAAATTTAAAAATCTTAAAAAAGCAATAGTCATAGAAGGATAAACAGAGCAAGAAAAACAGCATACAGTCTACAATTATATAAATAAGTGTTCAACTCAAATGTGTTAATTTTAAAAGGATGGAGCCATTTAATTTCTGTAACTCACTTAATGAGAGTTATGTAGAAGTATCTCCTCGTAAGCAGCAGAGAACGGTTTCTCTATAGAGAAGATAGAATTTGAGAATATTTTCCTAATATCCAAAAAATAATATTAATCAAAGCAAATACTAAAGTCTCTAATGGTTTTCATGTGGAGTATAAGTTTCTGTGAAATTGATAAATCACAGTTGTAAGCAGAAACTTTTTTGGCAAAAGAAACACTTTTTGACAAAAACAACTAGTATGTTTCAGATACAATTAAAGATTATAAAAAGAACCTGATAAATTGTATTTATAAAATATTCTATGAAAAGAAGAGAATCTGAAAATTTAATATTAAAGCAGCTTTATACTAAAATAATTAAGATGTATCTATGTCAATAATCTCTTAATATTTTCAGTGATTTTTTTTATTATTAATTTTCAAAGCAAAAATATACTGAATTATATATTCAAAGCAATTAATATATGGAATTAAAAAATCTAAATATTGTTTTTCTATCTTTGTTACAAATTCAATAATACTCATTTCCTATCTAATTTATTTTTATCTTTTTAATATTTTTAATTTATTTTTGTTTTATTCTAAATTTTATATTTCTGATGCTTTTTTAGATCAATTTTTTTTCATTTTTTTTTATGATAAAATAAGTAATTCAAGTCCACAAATAAAGGTAAAAAATGATTTTTTTATAAAAACAACTAAAAATGGAACTCAAAATTTTCTATTATTATTTTCATAACATATATATTAATTATATAACAGATTCAAACTTAAAAAATATAAACTATATTTTTGTTTATATATAGAGTCTTATTATCATTCAATAATTTGTTATAATTTTTTAATAAAATTTTTAAAATGATTTGTTAAATACATGGTTAAATATAGAATGAAAATGTATATTGTATTATATGTCAATCAAATCAAATTAACAATTCACAATAAAATGATCTTCTGTAACTTATTTGCAGTTTTTGATATATTAGGATTTTGGGGTATACAAATAAAATTAACAGAGTTTGAAAAGAAAATTCAAAACATGAATGGGTTGAAAATTCTGTAAAAGTGAATTGAAAAAGCAAATTTTTAAATTAATAGCTGTTTTTAATTAGCTAGAATATACATTGAATTAATGGATTCTATAATATATAACAAAAACCATTATATATTTTAATTGTGTTTTGATTTATTTTTATTTATTATTTTTACTTTGTTTTTAACGATAAAAGTTTTCAATACTTATTTCTAATACAAATTTTGAATGATTTTTACCTTTTTCTCAATACTAAATCTTCAAACAATCACCTAAAAACTAACTTAAATATAAAAACACAAATAAAAACTTTTGAAGATGTAACTACGCCATATTAATATATCCGGAACTGACGAATCAACAATCGGTTGCCATGGCAGCATCTTCGCCAAAAAAATTCGAAGCGTCGTGTGGTGAATGAATGACTGAAGCTTAGTAGTAGTATCGTTGTGCTTGAATGAAATAGTTAAGCAAGCATTTATTTATATAGAGCCTTTATCATATTGCTGAAAGCATTATAATATTTCTAGGGATTGGCAAAAATTCTAATCCGATTTGAATTATTAATAGAAAATTGAAAATAACAACAACTTAGCAATGGCGTGTTTTATCACTAGGCGCGCACCTAGATCCCAATTTTCGGGGGTCACAAAATCGAAAATTTTTATATTATTAAATATATAATTCATTTTCTATCGTTGTATTTTTGATTTCATATAAAAAAAAATCGGAAATATTTTTTTAATATTTTCGTATATAATTCTGTTATAAATAATCAAATAATTTTTATACATAAACTTATATACTGTATTTAAGTAGTAATTAAAATATTATATGTATACATACATATACAAAACTTATGTATGCATTATAAATTTTGATACTTATTAATTTTTATTTAATTTATTAATACTGCGAGTCATGTATACATACATATACAAAACTTATATATGCATTATAAATTTTGATACTTATTAATTTTTATTTAATTTATTAATACTGCGAGTCTGGAATCCCTTACATCTCGAGTCTCCCAAACTCTAAACTCGTCCCTAGCCCCTAGAAACTACAAATAAACAAGATTGCGCCATTATACAATACATACTATATCTGAAGTTTTTTATTAAAATATATTTAATCTTATTGTCATTTATATATTTTAATAATCAATAATTTATCATACGTCCAAAATATGATAAATTATTGATTATTAAAACATATAAATATAGATAGACAATAGGATTAAATTTATTAAAAAACTTTTAATCAGATACATTATGTATTCTATATCAGTCAAATCAAATTAACAGTTATACAACTACTCGACTTGTTCATATTAAATGTAGGCTAAAGTACGCAATAAAATAAGAGTTTGGAAAGTTTCAATATTTTATCAATCTTTTTTCTTGAATGATACGCCCAAAAAACAACAAATTATTGTTTTAAACATGATTTTGATTGATTTAAACATGACAGTGAAGTTTTATGTTAATCATGTTTAAATCAATAATTTATCATGTCGTGAAGGCATGATAAATTATTGATTTAAACATGATTCATTATTATTAGTTTTTGTTAGTGTGAAAGTGGGACAAACCAACATTTTCCTGAGGTCAATTGTATGACAAATTACTAAAGTTTTAAATTATTAAAGTATGTTTAAGTACATTTACAAGATCAGTTTGTGTCAAGGTAGACAATTTTGCTCTTAGTTACAGTTATCAGCTGATATGTACAATATGATTTATACTGTTTCGGATGTAACTCGTACATATACTTGCAAGATTTGGGCTGTAACTCGCTTGTGTATTTGAAATTATTTTGCGATTTTTATTCAACTTTTCATATAAACAATAATAAATTCTGTTTAGAATATCGACGTATAAATCTATTATCTAACTATCCGTGAGAAAATTTATTCATGAGGCCAGAGTCTAACTAGTCAATTTCCATTCTTTACAATCCACATAATACTTCCACAGGGATGAATAGCCAGTGGCAGAGCCTATTTTACCCAGCCACATTTGAGTACTTGAGCATCCATGGTACTGAGCAACGATGGTATTGAGTGGAAAGTGGCGCCATCTGTTGAAGAAATGGATATTAATTGTCAAATTATATCGACGTGACGAGTTATAGAATGGTTATAGACATATAATTTAGTGTAGATTTTCATTCTATGATGACAGATCTAATTTAAAAAACATTGAATAATTTTTACGTAATCTTAAAGAAGAAGATAAAATCTATTAGCGATATATAGCATTTAATGATGATTTTTTTAATCAATAGATAACGCCACTTTTCTCTCTTTGAGTACTAAGTGGAATGGTTAAATAAGTCCTTCCACAGACTGCCCACTATTGTGGAGGTCAGCCAAACTGTGGAGGAGGAGGATCGGCTGGCTGAGCCTGGACCTCATGCTAAATTTTCTAAGGAGTGGGAGTATGGGACCCGACATTCGACCCGGATTATCCAGGATGGAAAACCGAAGCGTTTCCACGTGGCCAAACATTTATTTAATGATGCTAATATGTATAAACTACATAATAATTTATTAAGCAAAAATATGGACGTATATAGTAGTTCTGATTATCCCAAGTAATGTGGACCGAGATTACCTCTGTTAATCAAAAATTTCGGTAACATTGCTTTTTGTATAAATTGACGAAAAACAAATTGATATATTGTACATATTTTGTATTTTATATAAATTGCATTATTAATAAAAGTTTAAAAACGAATTGTCATTCAGTTCATGTTGATTTTGTTTTTATTTTTGTAATAAAACAATTTAAATGTTATAAAAATATTTTATTGTATAATTTAAATCTTATTTGCAAACTGTTTTATTATAAAATTAAAAATACAAAATTAAAAATATTCAACACGAGCGAAGAGTCATTTACTTCCGATAACATGGAACCTCGATTAAACGAGATACTGTTAATTGTAATTCTACTGTATTCTAATAGGATTACTAGAAAAGCGAGGAATGAGAATATTTCAGTTCTATTTAAATAAACCGATAATTATAGAAACATATGATTCATTATCATTTCGATTGTGAAATTAAAACTACGATTTTGATTTTACATTTGAATAAGATTTGGACCAAGTGAAAAATATACAAGGTATGTATAAAATTTTTAGACTTTAGACTGAATTAAATTTGAAAAATTGTAAAAATTAGTCAATTGACAAAATAAAGATCATGGAAAAATGGAGTGGAAGTACGTGTGTACTGTACTGGCAATTTATCATTAATAATTTTAGTAATATTTCTTCTTTCTATAATCTCTAGAGTTTCTACAACAAATTCTATCCTCGTCTTATACCGTTTTGCCACCTAGCCTTAATTTTATTTATTAACAAATTTTCAGTTAGAGTATAGAACGCTCGAATTCTGAAATGATTAATAGTAAAATATCATCTAATAAATAGATTTTATCGAAAAATTGTATAAAATTTTTAGACTTTAGACTGAATTCAATTTGAAAAATTGTAAAAATTAGTCAATTGACAAAATAAAGATCATGGAAAAATGGAGTGGAAGTACGTGTGTACTGTACTGGCAATTTATCATTAATAATTTTAGTAATATTTCTTCTTTCTATAATCTCTAGAGTTTCTACAACAAATTCTATCCTCGTCTTATACCGTTTTGCCACCTAGCCTTAATTTTATTTATTAACAAATTTTCAGTTAGAGTATAGAACGCTCGAATTCTGAAATGATTAATAGTAAAATATCATCTAATAAATAGATTTTATCGAAAAATTTCCTTTAAAATAACTTACCATTATTTATCACATGTGACATTATCTATTTTTCGTCTCTGGGCGTGCTCAAAAAGTCTAACGCATTAAACTCGTTTTTAACGAAGCGGTCAAAAAGTAATTTTTATTATGCACTGCTCATGCTCCATAGCTGTGACGTATCGCACGAAAGTCTAACGAAGCTAACGAAAGAAATAGCAAGTTTACTTCGTGAAAAACATGGCGGCCCCAGTGTAATACACGTGTCTAAATTGTGGTATGCAAGAAGACGAAAAATGTATAATGTCGCAATGTACGATAAATAATGGTAAATTATTTTTAAGGAAATTTTTCGATAATATCTATAGTATTTATTAGATATTATTTTACTATTAATCATTTCATAATTCGAGTGTCCTATACTGGGGTTGTCTCTCTAACGGATCGGTCAAAAAGCATATACGATAACGAGGCTAACTCAATGTGAGAAAAGTTTAACGCGTTAGATTTTTTGAATGCGCTCTTTGTATATCACAATTTACACACGTGTGTTATACTGGGGGCCGCCATGTTTTTTACGAAGGGAACTTGCTATTTCTTTCATTAGCTTCGTTAGATTTTCGTGCGATACGTCACAACTATGGAGCATGCGCAGTGTATAATAAAATTACTTTTTGACCGCTTCGTTAAAAACGAGTTTAACGTGTTAGACTTTTTGAACACGCCCTAACAACAATCTAGGTTACAAGTACGGATTGAACCCTAAAGGCTGGGTCTCACAGGCGTAAAACGCGACGTCAGTACGCTGACGTAAATGCGTCGCACTTATATTGCTGAAGATCATAAGAGTAAAATTGCAAATGTTGTTATAAAGTTTTAATGAAGATATTTAGAGTGTTTTTATGGTTTATTTGAAATAAATTTAATATTATTACTTAAATTTCTCAAATTAATAATTGTTCTTATCTATTGACAATCTATTTTGATTATTAAGATGTTTAGTTTAATTGTTAATTTTGATTGATGATTCTTTTCAGTTTTATATTTTTTTAATTAATTTTTTATAAATTCAATATTTTAGCTCTACTTCACTGGGCATGGATTCAGCAAGTGAGCAAAGTGATATATCAGAAAGTACAAAAGAACGTTCTAAAATGGAACGTAAAAGAGTAGGGAAGCGTAAAAAAACTCAAGATAGGTTTCCTAGGTTAACTGTTCTCAGTGTGGAACAGGGAACTACTGTTGAATGCCAGTTAGAGTCCACCAAAGAAAAAACAGTCACATTCAAATTTGATATCAGTGATATGGTTCCTGCAGAAATTTGTAATAATTTGGTAAGTTAACAGTTATATATAATTTAATTTTAAGTTTAATATTTAAAAATTAATTAATTCATTGGGAATGTACATTTTGGCTCACAGTTGCAAACCTATTTATATTTTCTCAGAGATATGTTTGAAGAAAAAATATATACTATTTCTCAAAGATAAACAAAAATTTTTATTGATACACAATTTTCAAAGAATTCAATACATGCTTTTGCACAAAAAATCCAAAAGCATTTATTGCTTTCTGCTCAAAATTTCACTCAAACACCAAATGAACTACAGGAAATGTTAAGTGACTTCAAGATAAAAAGTGAGAAAATAGGACTGCAAATGAACTATGAGAAGACAAAGGTAATGTTTAACACAGAAGTAAACCTAGAATCAATGACAGTAGAAGGCCAGACAATTGAAAGGGTTGAAGAATATAAGTACTTAGGACAAGTAATTGCAACACAAGGAGATCAGATGAGAGAAATTTAACTTAGGATGAAATTGAAATGGTGTGCATATAGCCAAATAGTAACTTCCTAAGGGACAATAGAATACCGATATGTCTCAGAAGAAAACTCTTCAACATGTGTATACTATTAGTAATGACACATAGTTGTGAAACTTGGATCCTTATAAAGAAAATGAAATAAAAACTAGCAAAACCAAAGAAGCATGGTAAGATACATGTTAGAATTTGCAAAGAAGGAATGCAAGAAAATTGTTCTAAAATTATAGTTTAATTATGCAAATATTATTGCATTTTATTTGAAATGCCTATAAGTTTAAAGAAAATAAAATATTTTGATAATCTAATAATTTATTTGTAATTGATTAATTGAAGTAAAAAGATTAATTAATTAATATAATTTATCCAAATTTAATTGATAGAATTATATAGAATTTCTAATTAGAATAGACTAGAAATTTCCAGAAGCTTTTTGTTTCGATATCATTCTTGAACTTTCAATATGCCACAAACTATATAAGCCCCTGTAAAATGTGGGGGTCAAGTCATATTATGTTATCAATTGTCAACAATTCTTGTCTCTAGCTGCCATCAGATTTTATTTTGATATATAGTGAGGATTATTGAAATAATTAATAGAAAATCAATCATTATTTATATATACTGAATGTATATTGATAAAAATAGGTAAGAAAAATCATTTATAATACAGTGGCACTAATAATTTTCTTTTGTAGCCATTAAATTTTCTTGGATACTTTTCCGACTAACACTTTTTGCAGTAAAGATTAAACATATTTATTAATACAAATGTACAAACGTTTTCGGTGTTCTTACACCCTCTTCAGGTACATGCTACTTACAATCGTTTCGAATCTATAGAACTACATAAAGTTGGCATAGCAACCAACATTCTTAGAACCTACGCTTTCAAATACAAAATGTTATCTGAATTTACAGTAGTAATAATGCAATAAATTAATAAAATTAATAAAATGAAATTATAATACTAATAATAATTCTTAACCCAAATTAACTCATCTTTAACCTAAATTAGACAACATAAGAACAAAATATCAATCTAAAACAGATTTACAGCACAATAAAGTCTTAAAGTGGTATATCACTTCAAATTTAAGCTGCATTAGGATTTTAAAATTGGAAAACTGGAAAAAATAAGAAATAAAAATGACTTTATAATAGGTAATGAAAAATAAGAAACATTTTTATTTATTTAAATAGATAATAATATATATAATAAGCTATCTAATTTATTGAGAATCTTCTTTGGATATACTATCACTTTCAACGTCTTCACTTTCAGAACTTGAATTCTCATCGTAACTATTGTACCAAAGCACATCATCTTCAGTGCCATTTATTAAATCATTAGTAATGCAACATTTTTAAAGAAAACTTTTTGGTAATTTTTTCAAGGATATCTTTCAAAGACTGCAAAACCCATTGAACTATTGTAGATGATGATGGTCGTTTTATTTTACCAGTTGGTGTCAAAGGATGAACTTCTCGATTTAATCATGCTTCATAATGGGTTCTCATTCTATCTTTAAAGGGTTTGTTAACAGACACATCAAATAGTTGGAGTTGACTAGTCATACTTGCTAGTATTATTACCAGATTATAGTTTTTTGTGTTTAATATCATCAATTAAATGTCCCAGAATTCATACATTACTACCATATTTCGATTTTTTAAAATAGTGCCAGGTCTCTTCTCCCAAACATGTTCTGATCAATCTTTCATCAATTCTGTTTTCATCCATGCATTTATTTATGCTAGAATTATAACACCATTAGGAAAACTTTCTTTGGGTACAGTTTTTTGTTTAAAATAATAAAAGGTGGCAATTTGTTTCCATCATTGGTTATAAATAGCATTATAGTAATTCGTGATTTTTCTTAAAATTAAAACATGGCCAGATAAGATGAGATTCTACATAGCTGCTATCAAACTGCAACTGGATTAAATCAGAAAAGTACAAATGGGAAATCACTGAATAAACCGTTATCAATGGTTGTAATACTATCTGCATTTGTAGAGTGTAAAGCAAAAATCCGATCGTTGGGGAGTAGGAGATCAGCAGAAATAAGATGTTAAAATGTTCACTTTAAATTTAAGCCACACCAAAATTTTGTCTTCAAAATTTGAATAAAAAGTGCAGCTTAAATTTGAAGTAATATGGTAATAAGAGTCTAAACCTAATGGTTTTAATGACTTTGCAGTTCAAGAGTCCGGCCTGAGCTCAGGTATTTTTACTGTTTCTTGAAATCAATCAAACAAATCAAACCAATCTATCTAATGTCTACATGACAAAACAAACAACTTAAAAACTTATGGCTGTTAAAGTATTAAACATTGCTAGAACTAAATAATGAAAACGATTTTAGAAATTAACACTATTAAATTGAATAAATTCTCAAAACAAGTAAAGTTAAATAATAAAATACAGTGGTACCTTGGTTAACGACAGTAATCTGTTCCAGCATTACCGTCGTTATCCAAAGCGCGATTCCCTATAGGATTTAATTGAAAATTGATTAATTCGTTCCAACTCCTTCCCACAACCATAGTAAATATTAAAAATGCAGATAAAACTCATTTAAAATATCCTAAAAATATGGAAAATATCATTTATTTATTATATTTGCTACAAAAAAATTAACATTAATAAAATTAATTGTTCGTAGAAACAGTTTTTAATTATCAATCTTCACCAGGAGGACAATTGGGCTCACTTCGAAGTTTTTTGAAAAAAGGAACCCGTAAACACTGATTAGCAGCTTATAGATTCAATAATTATTATATAGATAAGATTTGATCTTGCCTTTTGATGGCGAACGAAAAGTAACATGCACCAATTTATTGTTTATATGAACTATAAGATCTCGGGCAGATGTTATTTTTTCTAATGGAATCCGAAACTGTGACATCACACCACTCGCAGGTGTTAAGTAATATATAACACAAATAAACAATTGAATTAGACTTTGTTCGCAGAATTAAGTAATATATAACACAAATAAACAATTGAATTAGACTTTGTTCGCAGAATGAAGTAATATATAACACAAACAAACAATAGAATCAGACTGTTGGCAGAATTTTAAAAATAATAATCGTTTAAAATAATAATCGTCTAGAAATACTTAAATCAGACTTTATTTGCAGAATTTAAAATAATAATCGTCTAGAAATCATCTTTAAGAAAACAGAATTTAAAATAATAATCGTCTAGAAATCATCTTTAAGAAACTAAAGCTAATGAACTGATGCATGTCTATTTTTAATTAATTAAATAATTTGTTTACATAATTTAAAATAATAATCGTCTAGAAATCATCTTTAAGAAACTAAAAACTAGTGAACTATTGCATGTCTATTTTAATTAATTAAATAATTTGTTTTCAGTGAACTGTTGCACATATATTTTTAATTAATTAAATAATTTGTTTTCATAAACTGTTGCACGTCTATTTTTAATTAATTAGATCGGAAGAGCGTCGTGTAATAATAATTGTCTAGAAATCATCTTTAAGAAACTAAAAACTAGTGAAGTTCCATGTCTATTTTTAATTAATTAAATAATTTGATTTCATTACTATCTGTTCGCTGAACGTCTATTTTTAATTAATTAAATAATTTGTTTTCATTACTATATTTGCAACCTATTTTTAAAAATTAAATAATTTGTTTTCATTATTATATGTTAATTATCATTTAGTTAAAAATTACTTTTTAATTAAATAATTAGTTTTCATTACTATATGTTAATTATCATTTACTTAAATATATTTTTATATGGTTATAATTTTATATATGTTAATTATCAATTACTTAAATATATTTTTATATGGTTATAATTTATAATGATATTGTCGGATTTGAATTGATTGTTAAAAAAGTAATGATTGACTAAGCTAATTAATATAATAATGATATTGTCAGATTTGAATTGATTGTTAAAAAAAATAATGATTGACTGAGCTAAATTGAATTGATTGTTAAAAAAATAACGATTGACTGAGCTAATTAATCACGTGATGCGATGACGAGCTTTTTTACAGAGCTCTATTTTGTCGGAAGTTCATATAATCAGGAGTTGTTAACCAAGACATTTTTTTCTTTCAACCACTTGTCATTAACCAAAGCCATTATTATCCGAGGCCATCGTTAACCAAGGTACCACTGTATAAATTTATTTGACTCAAAACACTTACAAGAAAAGTGTTAACCAAAGCTTTATTTCAACAATAATAAAGTACAAAACAAGTTACCAATAAAACTTGTTTAATCAAAATTCAAATATCCAAGTATTCAAAATAATATATTCTAATATACACTAATTGGGGAATTACCTTCAAATCAAACCAAATACACTGGATTCTGCTTAATTGGGACAGCCACGTAATTGGGCCAAATCTCAAAGAATGGAAAACAAACTAATAAACTAATACATAATTTAAATGCTTAATTGGGACAGTAGCAGAAAAGCAATTTTCAATTTTTAATATATTTTAGGGATTTTTCAAAAGTATGGCAACATTACATACACTAATACTTGTTGTGTGCTTTCTTTAAAAACATCCTTATATAAAAATTATAACATTTTATTATGCTGGTAATTTTTGAGGTTAAATCTTTCTACAAGACAGTACAGACTAACACAATGGAGCATTTTATTATACTGGTAATTTTTGAGGTTAAATCTTTCTACAAGACAGTACAGACTAACACAATGGAGCAGGTCGTTTCTTTGCGTCCTATTACATACACATCGTTGACACACTGTCGCCACACTAATATAAACATCCATTCTTTAGTAAAATTATAAGTAAATATCATCGTTGATAAATAATACATAACAATACTGTATTTGGCAACACTAGTGTGATGAGAATCAGTTATCTATCGTCATGAGTCTGGCAAGTGTGTGTCTACTTAAGCGTCTACTATTACTGTACCTAGAGATATTTATTTACAGTGTCAATTTTATTTAAAATTTTTAAATCTTTGCCAAGAAAGGATTTACACTTTCAAGTAAAATTGCTTTGCTGGATAAAATTAAAAGCCAGCTATTTAAAATAAAGCTATCGTAGACTCGCTGATATAACTGGTGTACCAAAATCAAAAGGCCGTTGTAGACCACTGGTATAACTGGTATACCAAAATTTATCATAGCGCTTCTCCTACTTAGACTTGCTGAAATAAACCAAAATCTACCATAGCACATCTCCTACAACAAGAAAAATCAACTGCGTGAGTAGTGGGCATTACAGAAATAATTCTAGGAACATTCAAAAGAAAGCGTTATGGAAAGGATCCAGAAGTCGAAGAAGTTCTACAAAAAGAAAATCAACTGCTTAAGGAGTGGGCATTACAGAAAGAATGGGAACATCCAAAAGAAAGCACGATGGAAAGGATCCAGAAATTGAAAAAGCATTAGAACAATGGTTTTCTATAGTTAGCGGGCGAGGCATGAATATCAGCAGCCCAGTGTTGAAGACGAAGTCAGAGGAGATCACTGAAAAACTAATTATTAGGTACCTATTTTAATAAAGCATTAAAATAAGTACCTAATTATTATTTTTTACCTATTATTTATTTTTCTACGAATTACATATTTTATTTTAGAATTTATTACTTCGTTTAATTGGGACAGCCGCTTAATTGGGCCAAAATGGTTTAATCCCAATGTGTTCCAATTAAGCTGAATTCACTGCATATGTTTAGGTTCATAATACATATTTCTCAGGTAGGTCTCTATATTAGTCTCTGATTTATACAGTTTTAGAGATATACAGATATACAAATTTTTTTTATTTGTGTTAAATTTTCTAAAATGCAAATGAAAAAAATTCATTAAACAATTTATTTTTTTGCCAAAATATCTCTTGTAGCTTTAAATTTTCTTATGTATGCTTAAAATAAATATATATATATAAATTTCATTTAGCCATTCCATTTACTAAAGTGTCCATTCATATATAGGATTGGCCAATAAGTCTGTGCAGTTTTTCTAAGTAAATAACACAAAACTTTTTGATATTAAACAATAACTTTATTCAACAGTGTATTGACCATTTTGATCCATTACTATTTGCTAAATTTCTGGCAACTTCATAATTCCATACTCAAGAAAATCCTTGCCTTTTGCGGCAAAAATCTGATCCAGGTATCATTTGATATCATTATCAGAATCAAAGATTTCTTTTCTCTTAAAGTATTGTAGCAAGAGTGAAACAAGTGAAAATCTGACGAATGAGGATATGGTAACACATCCTAACTGCAACAATTTCTGGCAAGTCCAATGATGAATATGGTCTGGTATTATCATGATGAAAGACAACTCCTTTGTGATTCACTAATTCTGAATGTTTTTGTGAATGGCATTACTTAATTTATTCAGTTGTCGACAGTACACACTTGAATTAATTGTTTCATTCTTTAGAAGCAGTTCAAAAAACACAATGCCTTTCCAATCCCACTAAATTGGCTTCCTTTGATGAAGCTTTGCTTTTGAAGTGCTTTGGGCTAATTCATTACAGTTGCTCCACAATATTTTCTGCTCAATGTTATTGTAGATGATCCAATTTTCATTGCCTGTCATTAGGCATTTTTGAAACAGGCAATTTTCATTGCCGGTTTCAAAAATGGATCATTTTCCTTATGTTTTAAAAGTGAATCACATATGGTAATGCATTTAATCAGATGAACTTGGAAAGTCTGGACCTAAGTTCAGACCCTCTCTAGGATTACAACCCGACCCCCCTCTCCGTAGTTTCCCTTCTCTGAGATGACCAGAGCTTTATGTCGATGTGAAAATCATTATGCTTTAACAACTTTAATATGAAACACACAGAGTTACACAATGACTCCATAAATCAATTGAAAATATTCTTTTATTAACCAGAAATATTAGTTCTAACTTACAAATTGAAGTTCCCGTCCTGTATGTACTACTCCATTTAAAATCCAAGATGACGTGAACACAGCACAATTCCAACACTCCATCAGCCACCAACAGTTCTTACTCTCAAGCTCCGAAGCCAAGACGGGAATGCACTCCCTCTAACAACACACAATGTTTTATCCAATCAAAATTTACATCTGCCTACAATATTTACATTTTTCAATTCTTATTTAAAAATCAACATAAATTCCTTTTTTATCATAACAAATTATTAACTTATTAATTTAACACTATACTTTAATTAATAAATCAAAATTATATTTAAACGGAAAACACAGTCCACAGAAAACAACAAGGCCACTCCCATCTGCCGCTGCCCCCAACACCAGAACACTGCAAGTTGACTGGAACATTGTAAGTTGACATCTTTTTTTTTTTTTCTTTTGTTGCAAACCCTTACAAACTATAAGTTGGCATGGTACCCAACATCAAGTTTACTCATGTATCCAAGTGCCTTTAAATGATTTTCTATGCTTGATTTTGATGTGTTTAGAATTTCTGCAATGTCTTGTGTCGTATAGTAATGATTTGCATCAACTAATGCTTTTATTTTGTCACTATTGATCTGTACTGGTCTTCTTGAATGTGGTGCATCTTTAACATCAAAATCACCAGAACGAGATTTGGCAAATCACTTTTGGCACGTGTTTCAATAAAGCATCTTCACCATGCAAATTTTTTTACATGCTTTCAACTTAATTTTTTACAACTTTCTCTTTTTTAAAAATAAAACAACAAAATATGTCAAAAATGTTCTTTTTAATTTTCCATTTTTAAATTAACACACACTAAAAATATATTTAACCAATTTGCACACAACTTTTTGAAAAAGTAGGCTTGAAATGTTCTCTCTCAATTGGATGAATGATCAACAGGATTGAACTGAAGTTAGTTATTTGACAATGCTTATAGCAGCTACCTGTTGGCAAAAACTGTAGACTTATTGGCCAACCCAATATACTGAATATAAATATTGTTGAAGTTATATAATTTTTGGCATATATGGAAATTTTTAAACAAATTAACTGTATTAATGTATTTATATAATGAATTGACAGATTTTTGTGAATATAAAATCAAGTAATTTATCCAAAAATACAAAATAAATAATATGTAAAAGTTTATTATATAAGATTCTATTACTTATATTATAGAAGATATTATTACTTTATGATATTATTTATATTCAGTCTTTGTAGATTGATTGATTAATTTCCTTTTCAGTAAAGAATTTTAATTTTTGATATTTTAGGTGATCACTAATTTATTGGCTGAGCAACATGCTTGTCTATTTATTGAACAAATACAAGAAATTGTACATCAATTGAAAGAAAATCCAGATAAAATTCCTCTCGTTCACTTGCAGGATATTAGTTCTACTTTATCAAGTCCAACAATGCAAAGGAAATTCAGCCAAGAACAGTTTGATGGAGAACAAATTAGAGTAAGAAATGTTAATTATTTATAATAATGCACATTTCAAATAATTAATTACAATTGATTTTAGTATTATTTACCAATTTTTTTATTTTTTTATCCAAAAAATTTTCACATTTTTTAGAAGAATAAATTTTATTAACAGAATCATTTTTAAATCTTTTGGAATAGTTTTCAGTTTCAAAAATTATTGTGGGCAGAACATTTTCAAAATGTATATAGTAGTACAGATTTAAAGATTTTTGTTATTCTATTTATAATTTTGTTACAAAATTTATTTCTGAATTATTATATATTTTAGTTCTCATATATAATTGCTTTAAATATTTATATTAATTACAAAATTAATATCAGGTTATCAAATCTTTTGTATTGTCAAAGTAAATTTTACATTAAATATTGTGTATATAGGGTGCCCATATATCTATGAATTAGGCAGTTTAATTCAAAAATGCCAGATATACAAAAAAACTATAAAACATGTCTGATATTATTTTTCTCTTCCAAACTGAAATCCATTATTAATATTATTTTGTAACCAACTCTCCTTTTTCAAATGGAAAAAAGTATTATTTTTAAATGAAATCTAATTCTATTTTTTTTTGCAATTTTTTTCTTATTGGCACTTTTTCCCATGTCTGATATTTTCAGAGATACAGTTGAACCCCTATTTTACGATTTCCGATTTTATGTTTTCATCGATTTTACGCACTTTTTCTATTTCCCCAGCCAAATTCCCTAAGGGTAATAATAAGTTTTCCTGTATTTTACATTTCTCGATTTTTACGTTTTCCTCAAAATTACATCTTTTTTTCGAGTCCCAATTTAAAATTTTTCTCCTATTTTGCATTTTTTAACTAATATTGAAAGTTGCCAGACAGTAATAATTCAGATGGCAACGGTATAATTTCGGCGCCATATTTGTTTTTTGGATATTACCACGTTGTTACCGTGTACATACAGCACTTCCGTGAATTTTAGAACAATTCAGATAGATTTGTGGTGCCATATTTGTTTTTTGGATATTACCACATTGTTGTTACCGTGTACATACAGCACTTCCGTGAATTTTAGAACAATTCAGATAGATTTGTGTTCATATTGTATTTGTGTCAATTTGAAAATGAGTTTTAATAATACTTCTGGGAAACGTAAATCTTTTAGTATTAAACATAAAATGGATATTTTAACGGAATACAATAATCATGTTGGAACACGGTCAGAGCTTGCACAGAGACTCGGACTATCTGTCTCAACTTTGAATACCATAATAAAAAGTCAGGATGAAATAGAAAAGTGTTACGCCCAATGTGGACCTCTTTCTAAAAAATGCAAATCTCTTAAAAAATCACTTTTAGAGAAATTAGAATGTATTCATGAAGTACTGCAAACAACATTTTTTGAAGCTGTCAAAGGAATTGAATCAGCAAGAAATTATTTATTGGCAAATAACATAAATGAAAATACAGGTATTATTCTGAAATGTAATGAAATAATAAATGAACTTTATAAAGCCAGAACAACGAAGAAAAAACAGCAAACATTGAAAAAATGGTTGGAAAGTAATACAGTATGTACTGTAAAACATTCATGAAAGTCAACCAAGTCTTTTAAGGTTGTATGATTATTTTTTAAGTTAATCGGATATTTAATAATCAAGCCCAGGGATGAGCAACATGCGGCCCGCGGGCCGCTTGCAGCCCGTTAAACATGTTTATGCGGCTTGCCAAGCATTTCTAAAATTGAATTTATTTTATTGACTTTCTCCCATCAATATATTGTTATAAAATTAATTATAATAAAATGGTAGTACATACTAAACCGAAACAATTTTTTGTGACGAGTTACTCACTTGTCGGCGACTTGTTCAAACATGCAATACGAACGCGCCGCGTCT
>AYEL01055743.1:0-16431 GCA_000484575.1 Olivierus martensii
AGTTGTTTACTACTGGACTGCTTATTTAGTGCTTATGTTTAATAGTCTGCTTATTTTGTTTACTATTGATATATCCATAACTGTGATGATTCCAAATATTATTGCAGATATTTTTGAATTTTTAAAAAACTTTTTAACAAAATCTGTTTTGAGTGAATTGAAATCTTTTGACTTGCATTGCATTATTTCTTACTTTTACAGGTTAAATTAATTCAATTGTTTGAACCGAATATTCAGATAAATTAATTTTATTGAAATTACAAGCAAAACTTATTTTTCATATGAGCCATGAAACTCATGAATCCCCTGAAGATTATATTGTAGGTGGAACTGAGACAGGCAGCATTATTTAAGATCAATTTTCTCAAAGGCAAAATTAAAATGGAATAATTTGGTTCCAAACAAAAAATTTTGAATAATAAAAACAAATATTTTTATTCTATGTTTATATTACAAAAAATAATATGAAACCTGATAAATCAAATGACAATTTAAAGAGAAAAAGTCCTCTCTCAAACTAATGACAATTGAACAATTAAATTATAACCAAAACATAATTATCTTCCATTTTTACTGCTTTTGACTCATAATATTATCTCTTACCTTCAGCACTTTTAGCAGTTGCGTTCTCATTCATTTAATTTAATTTAGCTAACATTTTCGGTAACCTTTTACCATCATCAGGCTGCTATTCTTTCAAAATGTGTTCCCTATGTGTGATGATGGTAAAAGGTTACCGAAAACGTTAGCTAAATTAAATTAAATGAATGAGAACTCAACTGCTAAACGTGCTGAAGGTAAGAGATAATAACCAAAACAATTGGATAATTACTAATATCCAACAACAGAAATAATGATAAAGAAGTCATTAATCATTGCTTAAGAAAAATCAAGCACTGAATCTTGTGAGACAATAAATACCTCCTCCTATTTTTGGCTATTTATATTACAATAAATATTCAGAATATTTCAGAATATTCTCCTATTCAAAATATTCTAATAGGAAGCAAGCATTTGCTTTATTCCTTGTCTTATTGTTGCTGCTCATTACTCATTCAAACCAAGAATCATGAAATCATGCTTTAAAAAATCTCAATGCTGCTTCAAATTATACTCATTGAAACAGCATCAAGATTTTTTTTAAGACATTAATTATGAATGCTATGACTGAATTCTTCGTAGAACTTTCTTAAACCATTGTCATATCATTTATAACTTTTCATAATGGAAGTTAATTTGTGTAATAAGATCTAACACAATCAATAGACACTGTTAGATCTTATCAAAGTTCTGAGAAAAAAGAAAGAATTCCATATTTGAATATAACTGTGATATGAGGTGACAAACTGGTTCAAAAAGCCAGGCTAAATCCTTCTTGAAGAAATCTGAATGTGTTGAGCCTGAAATTAAACCAAAATTCTATGCAATTGATTTGTTTATTGCTCTAAATCGGTGGAATGGGGTTTAGATTTTCACTCAGAGACCAAGATTAAATTTGGATCCTAACAAGATGGATAAAATTAGATACTATTTGGGAACAAGCTAACTTGTATGTGAGATTAAAATTACTCTGAGCTTATATACTAATTTATTGATTAAAAAAAACAGTATAATAGAATATAGAAATTAATTTGCTCACTTTAAATAATAAATTAAGTCTGGGACAATGATTTAAGTGCAGGATGACATAAATTAAGGGATTCCTATATGTTGCTTCTACATTTTATTAAATTCTTATATTTGAGAAACAAGAAGATATTTTTATAAATATCTTATTAAAAATTCACATAATCTTAACATAAGTTCAACAAGACTGTACAAAAACATATACAAAAGTTATATTTCTGCTAAACACATTGTTATATTTTTGCTAAAGGGCTATGAGTTTCACGTAATCTTTTTTCTTCATACTAAAAGATGTCAATAAATGAAGAAATTAAGAGAAATATAAAAACACACACGAAATAAACAGAATGATTATAAATATATACAGAATCATTCTTAAGCATGTCATATTTTTTTATTCTTGGATAAGACAAATAACATCTATAACTAATAGTCTAATTCTAGCCAGTTTGGTGATGTGATAATTTGATTGTAACAAGTATCATGCTTTAAATAATAGAACTTTCTTGTACAGTATTTCCCTAACTTACGTCATTTCGACTTAAGCATCTGTGTATCTCTAAAACTGCATAAGTCTATTTTTGTTAAATTTTCATAAAATGCAAATTAAACAATTTACTTTTTTGCAGAAATATCACTTATAGCCTTAAATTTTATGTTTAAAGTATACTCATAAATTTCATTTCACAATTCAATTTTCTATGGTACCCAGTTGTGTATATTAAATTTAAGCATTATTTAACTTAGAGTTTTCAATTTACATGAAAATTTTTTGGACAAATTAACTGTGTAAGTCAGAGGAGCTACTGTACATGTTTAAGTTTACAGTAATCCATTATGTTTTAAAGACATGAGAAAAGTATAATTAATATGGTGGACTCTCAATTTTACAAATTCATGCAGACTCCAAAAAGTTCGTAAATGGAAATGGCATTAATTACCATTAGGGACTTTTTGGGACCAACTAAATAGTTCATAAATTAGAAGTTCATAAAAAACAAGTCCACTGTAGTTTAAAGATGTGTTGGTGATAACAAAAACAAATTTATTATTATTATTATTATTGTTATAGTACATCAATGTGGGCATGGAGTATCTCCAGAGCAAAGTGCTATGTCGGACACGAATCAAGATATAGCTACTTGTCATGTTTAATTGTGAGTTAACTAACTGTCTGTGTCAGTACTGAGAAACATTCTTACTATGTTGCATGTATTGGGTAGTGATGCTTTTTGAAGTGTTGCGTATGTCTTGGGATGTAGATCTAGTGTTTTGAGGCTTTTATGTAAGGTGTGAGGGATTACTCCTGTTGAGGAAATAATGATGGGTACTGTGATTACCTTTTGCATTCTCCAAAGACACTTAATTTCTTGTGAAAGTTCTATATACTTGCCAATTTTTTGGGTGAATGCATCCTGGATGTTGTGTGTGTCGGGTATTGAGATGTCTATACTAATTTAAAAAAGCACTACAAGCAAGGTATAAGCAGACTTTTAATCACTTATAACGTTTTTGGACCTGATTAAAGTCCATCCTCAGTACAACGTTAGCTATCAACGGTATTCTAATATTCTTCCAACCAAGGTCCAAAAACGTTATAAGTGATTAAAAGTCTGCTTATACCTTGCTTGTAGTGCTTTTTTAAATTAGTATAGACATTTAAAGCAAGTGATTTTGTTTATATGTGGGTATTGAGATGTCTATAATGTAGGTAACTTTGTTTTGTTTGTCTATGACAGTGATGTCTGGTCTGTTATGGTGTACGGGTTTGTCTGTTAGGATTGTTCTGTCATAGTACATCTTGTGTGTCGAGTTTTCTAAGATTGTGTCTGGTATGTAATTGTATTATTTTTTTTGTGTGTTCATTAATTTGTGTTTGGTTGCAAGCTTTTGGTAACCTATATATGCGAAAAATCTTTCTCTTTGTATGCTGCCACAAAAACAAAATACAGAAACAGATTGGATGCTGAAGATGACATTAGGTTGCAGATTTCAACAATTATTCCTGATATAAAAATGCTTTGCGATAAAAAACAAGCACAGCCAAGTCATTAAAAGAATTTTCTTTTTATTAATTTTTATTATAATTTAAAATATTGTTCCTTTTGTTAATTATTCATAAAATGTATTCTAGAAAATAAATTAAACCTGATTCGCTACCTCACTATTCATTGTCTTATTAAGATGTTTGTATTAAGATTAAATATTACAAGAATAATTTTGCGAATTTGAGTAGAAAAAAGCTTTGATAAACTATTTAATCTGCTACTTAAACATGAGGTTCCTTCAAGAAAACCATGAGCTCGAAGGGTTCCTAAAAGTGTAAAAGGTTGAAGACCCCTGCACTACAGCATATTGAATCCAGATCAAATAGTCATAGATGATATATAATTTCGACTAATTGGAAATCAAGCTTTAAGTGAAAAACATTCAGCATTGATCAATAGAAGAGATGCTATTTACAGTGTAATAATACTATACCACATTCATAAAATTCAAATATATTTTTATTTAATGTTTTATTAATAGATATTAAAGCATTAATAAAATTCTTTTAATGGAGTTTTTACTGTTTTTTTTTTTTTTTTTAATTTTCCAGTTACCAGTAAAAGGCCAGAATCATGACAGGAATAGATTTAGGGATGATGAAACAAATAATGCTGAAATAAGGTAAATATTCATTTAAAATATTTTTATTAATTGACTAGCAGAGTTTGCTTGCCATTGCCTGGGCATAATTTGAAAAAATATTCAGTATATTAGGAAAGACATGATTTTGATTATTTATACATTGATTTCTTCTACAATTTCAATTATTCTTTAATATAACCTTCATAATTTCCAGAAGGTTCACAAACTTATGAGTCTTTGTCTTTCCACTCATCGATTTGAAAAAAGTTTATCTGGAGGAACATTAAATTTGCAGTGCTCTGATATTGTGTACTTTATTTATTGAAAAATTGATCATTTTGCTGGATTTTGTTTTTTTGTCTTGAGGAAGAATTTTTTTAATTGGAAAATTATTTCTTAAACTTTAAATATTAAACCAACCTCAAGGGAACTTTAATCCAAATAAAATTATTTCATGTATTGATTTCATTTGTTATTTCAAACATCATGTTTGTTGAAATGTTATATTATCATCAGACTAATTGAATTACAACTGGCAGAAAATATTTGTTTCTTTCTGAATTTATTAATATATAAAATTGTGGGATCATTTATCAGTATTATGACATGATGGCATCATAGGTGTGCTTATGTGATATTATGATATGACATCATATATTTGTTACAATCACATCGTTCTGCAATTATGTGATGACATTTCAAATTCAAACAGTAAAATAACAAATAAAGTCATTTTGCCCTATAATTCATTTATTATAGCATTTGGAATCAGTTGACTGATCACAATGATGTTACAGAGTATGGTAATAATGCCACAGTGAAGTTATTCTATTGTTATATCATTATGTCATAACATAACAAGTACATTTTGTGGTGTCATCAATCATATCTTGTGACGTCACATCAACATGACTAATGTCATTCTAAATTTGATGTCATCTTTGAAGGATTTGAATGAAGGCATTTTCATTGCCACCCCAAAATGCCTCAGACCCTGGAGTGATCTTGGCCCAGGTTAGCCTTGTTATCCATGATGTCGTGGAAAGTCTTCATGCAAAATTTGGTCTTGAGGAGTCACAGTACAGAAGCAAGACAGACAGACAACATTACATTTTATATATGTATAGAATAACCCAATATATAGTATAGAAAATTTCACAGTTTATAATATTTTAACTCTAGTGACTCAAAACACTGAAAATTAATTTATGTATATAATGCATTAAAATTTATTTTATTAAAAATTTTATTAATTTGAAAAACACCCTTTCATTATTTTTTAATTAGTTCTTTATCAAAAGAATAGATTAAGCTATCTCCTGGGTATTATTTCTACATTAAAATGAAACCTAATTATATGTAAAAAATAGTAAAAGCTAATTATATATTATTATTATTATTTTTTATATGTATATTTATAACAAAAATTTTTATCACAAAAAAAGTGCAGAGCAACGACTCGCACCTACCACCTCGAGCTTCGAACATGCGTGCTCTAGCGGAGAGCCACCAAAGCCAACAAAACAGTTTTTTCTAAAGAAGCGTCACTCGTGCAGCAAAATTTAAATTTGGGTTTTTCCGTAAAAGAAATAAAAGCGGTAGCGTTCTCATGTCAGGCAAACAAATTTTCTTTTTAACAGTTATATTTTATTTTTTAAATTCTTATTGCATTTTTATTCATAAAAATATCAGTATTAGTCTCATCTATGTATAGTTATAAAGAGCATATGGCTATAGAATAGTAAATACATCATTAAAATCATTAAGAAGATAAAAATGAAGTTTTATATGAACAAAGGAAACAACCACAAGAAAGATAGGAGTAATGGAAAACCTTTTTTGAAAATCTGTGACAACACACTATGTTTAATGAAATCAGTCATAATTTACAAAAACAATATAATGTAATAGTGCCAATCAAAAGGAATGCTGCAGTATGGAATAAAATTAGGAATGATAGGGATCAGATTAATCAAAGAACAAGTTAAAATATTCAAGAATAATATATGACACTGTTGATAAATCACTTGATTATGTGTGGAACTATGATCACATGATTGTGTGTGGAAGGAATGCTAAATAGATCAATAACAACATGGAATATGTAGAAATTTCTAAAAAAGAACCAATATTATAAAAAAAGATATTGCAACAGACAAGAATAATAATACTGCCTTATGCAGCATGGCCCTTGAAAGGAATATACAGGGTGTTTTCTAGCACCCATACCACTCTTTTTTCTTGGAAACGCGATGAGATAGGAAGTAGGGGGAAAAAATTTAGTATCTCGGTTGACCATCCTCTTGGGCAGGTATGCTTGGTTCTCTATGTTCGGAAAGAGGAGCTAGCATTCTTTGTTCATTCCAATATCGCCAATAAATGTCGTCAATAGGTTCAGGTGGTTGTTCTACCTCTGCTTGTCCCTCATTAACATCATTTGTGTCCCGCCTATCGCTCTCAGTTGTAGCTGCTATATCGTCATCTAAGCCATACTCCCCTGTGGCAGGTTTACTGGTATTTTGTAAGTGTTGTTCGTGTTTTTCTTTGGGGTGATTCAAGTTCTGTCTGTATCCACTGTATCACTCCAAACGAATAAGTCAGTATAGGTATGGCGAATGTGTTGATGGCTTTCAATGTTTTTTTATCCATTCAGTGAGTCTGGCTTGCTGGAATCCCAAATACTTGTTCATCTCACCCTCTTCCATGGATTCGATAGTGTCTCCATTTTCAAGAGTGAAGCCTCCTTTCTTTAGGACTCTCTTTTCTATGTGGAGTGTTTTGCAATTGTCAAGGCCAAACTCCATGCATATGTCTTTTGAAAATGTGTGCGTGATTTATAACAGCTGTTGTAATTGTATTTGTGTTGAGGCGTACAGTTTAATGACATCCATGTAAAAAAGATGTGAGTGTGTGTAATGTGTTGTTCGGTTTTGTTTAATGTCGTAGCCACAGTTCAATGTGTTCAGGTTGTTAGAGAATGCATTTAGGGTGAGGCAGAACCAAAAGGGGGCTGAAAGAATCGCCCTGGAAAATACCACGTCTAATGTGTATGGGTTCTGTGGCATAGTGATGTATTTAGGTGACATAAGTGTTGTTCTCCACTGTTGCATTATGTTTTGTAGGAATGTGATGTATTTGGTATTAATTTTATAGAGTTGCAATGTCTGCATGAGCCATGAATGTGGTATGCTGCCAAATGCCTTTTTGTAATCAAGATAAGTTGCATGTAAGTGTCTGTGTTGTCTGTTTACTTGTTTTATTATATTATTATTATGTGACATTTTGGTCTGGCAAAATGGGTAATGCTATAATGTTCTGAAATTGACCATACTGGAAAAATTAGTGTTAAATTTGTATATGTATGTTGAATTTCAAAAACACAAAATTTATTAACACACTATTGACTGGCCAGGGTACAATAATGTCAAAGCTAAGCCATCACTACAGACCAAATTTTATAATGTAACAAGGTTTAAAGCAGGAAAAATATACAATTTATTATTAGATATTTAGTATATATACTAATAACATATGATAACGTTTTCAGCCTTCTATAGCCCTCCTCAACCGCTTTCTCAAATCTGCACACACTACTGTAGAATAAAAGATGCACATTTGAGAGAAGCAGCTGAGGGGGCCATAGACAGCCAAAGTCATTCTCTCATATTATTATTAGTATACATACTAAATAGCTAATAATAAATTGTGTATTTTTCTTGCTTAAAGTGCTTGTGGATTCCTTGTTTTTCTTATAGGTATGTAAATTAGGTATAGTATATCATAAACTTGATAGTTTATGATTTACACTGTAATTTGATTTATTTGTTGTTTTACATAAACCAATCTGTAACTTTTTGGTTGAAGTAAAATTTTTGGTTTTAATTCTTAAAATTTCTGAGAATTTATTTTATATAACAAAACAAAGATGACTCTTATACAGTAAAATCTGTCGAGTTGGACACCTGTATATGTTGAATGACTTTTCCTGGAACCAGAAAAAAGCCTATATTTTATTATATGTCTAAACCTCTATATCCTGGACACCTCTCTATCTTGTATCTTGAACAACTGTTTCTAATAAGATGGACACTATCTGATTATTGATTGAAATAAAATCTTAAATTTTATTTAGGTTTAGAAGATTAATCAAAGGAATTTGTGAAAGACAAACTTATAATATTGATTAGTCATGCATTGGGATGGTTGCTGATGACTTATAAATCCATGATTTACTTATTACTATAAATACAAACATTGAACATTAAGAAAAATCAAACCAAAACTAGCCACATTATAGCCAGAATATTTTATTGCAATAAAATTAAAAATATTTGGACTATAATTGGATAGTTTTGATTTGGCTTATATTTTACTTTTCTTCTTTGAGAATTGTGTACTGTTTCTTTTGTTGCTTGATTAAGCTCTCCTTAGAGATGTTAAAAAGCAGTAAAAGAAAATTAAACTAACATTAGACCAAAAGAAGCAAGTTATTGATAATTTACTATTCTGGATGCAGTGAGATGGATTTATGTTGCATGACAAGAAGTTTCACAATTAATTATCAAGAAGTGATTTAAAAAAAGCTAGGTTCCTTATAGATTTCACTGAGGAAGGAATGCAAGAGGGTCAATAACTTTCTTATAAATTCAGGAAGGAATGCAAGAGGTCAATAACTTTGACCTAGGAGAAGAATTGAAAAAGGAATGCAAGAGGTCAATAAGTTTGACCTAGGAGAAGAACTTGTACTCTTCCTGAGAACTATCATCACAAATATTAACTGAAGATTTTACAATTTTTGCAACAGTCTTGTCCATCATGAATATGAAAATTTTACAGCCAGTAATTTTCCAGCTCAATTCATATAGAGACTTTGTTGAATATGTAGAGGAATTTGGACAATAAGCATTTTCTAATAATGAACAAGAGATTGTTGAAACTATTTAGTATAAAAAAAAATAAAATTGAGAATTTGTGGATGAAGTCTAAATTAGATATAAAAAAAAGCCAAACTCTATTTACAGACTTCTTTTCAAATAGTTCTTATGTTGAAAGCACTGACAGACTGTAGTGTGTATTTAACATTTTTGAGTTTTTTATTTAAAATAATAGGCTTCCAATTTGATTTGAATAAAGGTTTGCACTGACATGAAAATTTAGTGTTTAGCATGTTTAGAAAAAAATTTTGATTTTATGAATCTCTATGTTGGACATCTAAGTTGTACACATTTTGAAGGAACCAAACGTGTCCAGCATAGAGAGGTTTCATTGTATTACATTTCATAAATTTGTAATTAATTATTGAAAAAGCAGTAATTGAAAGTTACTTTATGTTTTATAAGGCAACCAATAAAGTTCTATCGGATTTTGATTCTCCAAAGAGAAATGCAATAACGTAAAGTAAGACATATTTGGAAAATCAAAAATAGTCCCTATCTGCAGAATCACCTATCTCCAACACTTGGGCAATCTTATGGATCCCACAGTGCTAGAACTCAGCTGGATGTGAAACAAAAGTCATCCAGTGCATGTATCATCCTTGTCGAGGATTTAGAACTGTCATACTCACAGATAGTTATTCTAATGAATGAAACAAATGATAATCCCAAGATGCAATAATGTCAGGAGAATATGGTGGATGTATTAGTGTTTCCAACCAAGTTGGATAATGGTGTCACAGGCGACCTTAGTGATATGTTTTTAAATGTCACAGTCGAAAATAAATGTCGAGACACATAAATGAACAACATGTAACAAGTTTTAATTTACCATCTCAGAGGTGATACAAGACAATATTTGTCCTGGGAGACTAGGACGATATGAGTACTGACTTAGACAGACGACAAGACGAAAGAGAGAGAGAGAATGTATTAAATGCAATGATGCCAGAACACGATCTCCGACAGAGACTGGAAGTGTGCACCCAACCCTAAAGGCACTTAATTGTTGATATACCCTTGCATCATTTCCATGACTTCCTATAGTGGCCATCTAATGCACTTGACTTTATTGGACATCACCTGACCCTAAAGGCAATAATATTTTCCTTTTAACTGTTGACACACCCTTGCATCATTTTTATAACCTCTTACAGTGACCAATTAGAGACATTTAACATTACCGGACATAACACTTCTCTCCCCTTACGGTTGACAAAAAGTAGTATCATTAATACAAAGGATGGTGACATGCAATGATTTTCTTTAAACTGACTGACTGACTGATCAATGTTTATCCAAATTGACGCGTTTACAATTTTAATTTCAGAGAACTATTTATCACATAAAAAGAACAATAATTTTTACATCATATAATTTATACTGACATTATTAGTTACGTATAGTCACTATGGCTAAACCTTCACGAAGGCCTACTACACCACCCATAACGAGCGACTCTTGAACTTGACCCTAATCTGGGTTGTTCAAGACTGTCTACTGGTTTTAGAGGGAACCTCCGGTAGAATTTTCTGACTGACCTTTAGAATTGTGATTTGCAATACGTGATTCAGAACTGTCATCAAAAAAAGCACACAGAGGATGTAAATGATCTTTTAAATGACTGACCCACAATTGATTGATATGGACTTTTCTAATATTATTACTGGGACTAATTCTTATTAAGTATAAGCATTTGCCTAAGCATTTACAAATTCTATTCAGTAACCCATTTTACTAGGCCTTTTTCCTCCCTATGACAGACTAAGACAGGATCTTAATTTTAAATTTTTGCTGCATGACATTGCTGTTGCCCTACGACAACCTTGAGACTTTTTTATGGTTACATGGTGTAGATTGAGTCGAGTCGATTTCAAACCTGACTTTCTTACAAATTTTCCCACTGATTACTTTAGACTTTGGGTTTAAAACTGATAACAGTGAACTAGGGACGAATGTTAACATGACTGACATAGAAGAATATCCTGAACTGAAGAAGGCATAGACTGATAATTTGTGTTAAAATGTCAGACAGTGGTTGTTTCTTCACTAATAGAACCTTGTTCAACATATGTTTAAACGTTTGGACTGACTGCTCTACTAACCTGTTAGACTCAGGACTATATGGTGGGAAAACAGTAATTTAATGCCTTTTGATTTTCAATAATTTTGAAATTCTCAATTGAAATGGTGGACCATTAACAGATACAAGACATGACAGAGTTGAAAAATGAGAAAAAACTTCATTTAATTTAGATAAGACTGATGATACATTTATAGAAGACATTTGAAAACATTCAACCCATTTCAAATATACATCTGTAATAATAAAAAATGTCTGCCACTAAAGATAAAAAAAATCTAAATGATCCAAGGATGTTTGGGTTTCGGCCATGGGAACCTGATGGATCTATTCCTATGATTTGCGTTTTTTAGCAACCTCACATGATTGTACAATTCTTTGAATGTCATTATTCATATTCCTCCACCAGACGTAAAATCTAGCAAATAACTTTGATCTAAGAATTCCATTATACCCTTAGTGAATAATGCTTAGTATTTCTGGCTGTAAGGATTTTGGAATGATTATTCTGTCACCATAGAACAGGCAGTTTTTTGAAACCGAGAGATAATTTCATAACTTATTAATACTTCAGCTCAGGGGTGCTGGACTTGTACCATCCCAACTTAACCTATCCCTTATTCATTACTTCTGACAATGACCTATCCCTTATTGTATGCTACGTGACCATTTCCGGAGAAATTAGTGGTGTTGACAAAAACAGAAAATTATTAAATTAAGTGAAGGAATGGCAATATTCAAGATTTTAGAAAGTCTTTTGGTAATTGTCAAATTTTAAGTTGAAATAATTTCTGTATGAAACCAGTAATTGCAGACACTTTACACTGCCAAACGTTACAAACTAAATAAACAACAGCTCAAAGGCAGGAAAATATATTAATAACAGTTTATTACAGGGTAGTAGCACTTTCGATTACATAATCCTCATCAGCTACCATAAACATAACAAATTAAACAACTGTTCTATAGAATGCCAAACATTCTGAAGATTTAAAAACATTGCTATGGCAACAAAAGTTCAAACAATTTTA
Organism: Olivierus martensii; assembly: GCA_000484575.1. Lineage (NCBI taxonomy): Eukaryota > Metazoa > Arthropoda > Arachnida > Scorpiones > Buthidae > Olivierus > Olivierus martensii. The sequence continues at coordinate 12,306 of AYEL01055743.1, forward strand.
CACAAAATGCAGATAAAATAAATATTATGAAAATGGTATACAAAAGTTTTAACAAAATGTCGAGATTATACAATAAAAATAACTAATAAACAATTCACATTAATAATCTAAGGTATTACATACATAACAGAGTAATCTAAAAAATTTAACAAGAATTATTGTTATTAATATTATTACACCATATCCACGCATTGTTTATCATAGCTGGTTCCAGTTTATTAATTGGTTCATTGTTCGTACTACGGTTAGTAAAGATTGATAAAGTCTCTGTGATTCTCCCTCTGATGCAGTTATGTTCTTTCCGTAACAGTTTAGTGTTGTTTCAATGTACTACTATATCCGAAGCTAGTGCACATTGTGCTAAGGCTGTACTAGTGGCTTTATTTACTAAATCTTTCTTATGTTCCGTAATGCGCTTTTTGAGAGAGCAGGCCATGCAACCTCTCCATGATAACCAAATTCCTCTCCGTGATAATGACTTTAACAGTGATGGGAATTATATTGGTTACACAGCACGCTCCCTCAAAAAGCGTATTACGGAACATAAGAAAGATTTAGCAAATAAAGCCACTAGTACAGCCTTAGCACAACGTGCACTAGCTTCGGATAAAGTAGTACATTGGAACGACACTAAACTGTTATGGAATGAACATAACCCCGTCAGAGGGAGAATCACAGAGACTTTATCAATCTTTACTAACCGTAGTACGAACAATGAATCAATTAATAAACTGGAACCAGCTATGATACACAACGCGTGGAGATGGTGTAATAATATTTATAAGCATTAATAATTCTTGTTAAATTTTTTAGATTACTTTGTTATGTATGTAATACCTTAGATTATTAATGTGAATTGTTTATTGGTTATTTTTATTGTTAATACTGCTATACTAAAGAATACAGAAGATAAGGATTATATATGAGTAAAATAGCACATATACTAAGAAAAATATGTACAATAAGAATGCCATTAATTTAAAAATGCATGTGACTCCTTCAGCATGAGAATATCTCATTGTCCAGATTAAGGAAGAATATGTTAACTGCATATTATATTAAAAAGTAGTTATTAATTGAAATGTATTAATATTTTTTATATTTTGCATAATTTTTATTATTCTGTTTGTGTATAATATCAAAAGTTTGAGTAATTCTATGATTTTAATTTTAAATTTCTTTTAAAAAATTTTCTGTTCTGTGTTTTCAAATATTTTTTTCAAAGTTTAAGACAATTTTCTTTTATTTTTAATTTTAACACATATTGGATCAACTGGATGCCATTTTTACTATTTATTGTAAACTGGGCATTTTTTTTTTTTTTTAAACCATAATTATTCTGCAGCAATAGACTGTTTCCATGAAAAATAAAAATGTATTTTTATCTAAGTATAATTTTTTCGGTACTTTTGTACCCTTTTTTACAAAAGTACCAAAAACGTTATACAGGAATACCTCGATTATCGTGGTTAATGTTGCCACGAAAAATACCGCAATAATCGAATCCGCGATAATAGTTATTGTTGCCATGAAAAATACCGCAGTAATCGAATCCGCGATAATCGGGATAAATAATGCATGTAAAATGGGTGATCATTGCTAAGGATTTTTCAAAGTTAATTAAATTTTATGTATAAGGTAAAAAAGAAATAGATCGGAAGAGCGGATAAATGATGCATGTAAAATGGGTGATCATTGCCAAGGATTTTTCAAATCTATTAATTAATTTTACATACGAGAATACAAAAAATGTGTTAAATGTGCCAATCTTCTAAGCAGATCATTCTACATTTCTTCTTGATAGCTGTTGACTTGATATCATCCTTTCTTCTTTTAGGATTCATTGTAGGGGTAAATAAGTGCTGACTCTAGAAGTCCTGGTACCTGATGCAGCTTTCTTGTAATATTTACTCAGCAATGTACAGTATTGCTGATAACAATATTGAGAAAATGATAATTTTGGTGTCCCAATGCTGTGAATCATCTGCTTACCGGATTAAGCCAGCCTGTCCACGTGTACTTCAGGTAAAGGCGGACAGTTACTGATGAGTGGGGAGCAAGTGCCATCGGATAAAAACGAAGTGCTAAAGAGAGTTACCTGGAGAAGTAATGTAATTCTGGTTGCTTATATAGTGGGCTATATCTCGAAGCCGCGATAAGAATTAAGGAACATAAATACGATATTAAAACCGGTAATATGAAGACTACACTAGCTAAAAAATTCTACGAGTTCAATATAGACATTAAATGGGAGGAGTCAAAAATAATTAGAAAGATCGACAAAAATGAGAAAAGGTATTCCTGTACTTGAATAAAAATACATTAGATTGTTTTATGAAAGTAAAAATTGTTGCTCATTTAAGTACTAGTTTTAAAAAATATGAATCAATAGAAATTGACAAGAGCCAGAAGAAAAGGTTACAAAGTGCATAATTGATCATTTATTTATCCTAACTTTCAGATATTTTTAGTTTTGGAAGTGAGTATTTTCCTCATTTATATCAAAAAATATCTGTTTTTTTATCGAAAGTAATTTTTTTTTTATAAACTTTTAAATAGTGTACTTTTTGAAAAAAGAAAAAACAATCAATGATAAACAGTCTAATGACATATCTAATGCGTGGAATTACGCTATAAATAATTTATAATCTAATTTTGTAAGTCAACCATACACGTAGGTATTTAAAAAAAAAATTATTTTTGTTAGTTTATTTTACTCAATAGGATAATTATTTATTATATTTATATTGTACACACTTTACAAGCACTTTTTAGCAGTAGATATACTAAAATATTTATTTCATTTTGCGAAATACTTTCAGCTAACTGCCATTTTCAGCGCAACTTACAAAAGTAAATAAACACACTTCAAACATTACTGACCGTTACAGAAGCTTGACTCTAACAAACGAATAACACATTTAAAATTACCTAACAATGTACAATCTTTTTTCCCTGGCTTTGCTAAACACTGAGAACCAAAGTGATTTTTTTAAAATTTGGTTTAACCAGAACAAATTTGGAATACTTGGTGTGTTCCAGTACAAATAAAGAAAATTACAATTTTGATCCAGTACTTGGGATTCATTAGAGAGATGAGACATGATATCTGCTTGCGGAATATTTGCTCCCTTTTTGTATACAATCTGGTAATTGTAAGCGGATAAAAGGACCAACCATTGAATAATTCTGGCAGCTGCTGTTCCTGGAATACTCCTATATTCCGAAAATAATGACTTCAAGGGCTGGTGATCTGTAAAAATTGTAAATGACCTACCATGATTCCTGTGTTGTTAAATTTTTCTGTTTAGCTGTGCTGTTAATGCAACTAGTAGTAGAATTTGTTTCTGCAGCAGTTTCTTTGACTGCTCTGACAAATTTCCCAACTGACTGGTTTTTCCTTAACTTTACGGGATCTTCAGTCAAATTTATAAGTCGAACGGGAATTATTCCTCTCCCATTGACTTTTGTTAACACATATGCACCTAGGATACCTTCTTGATTCAATTTAGGCTCTATTACACTAATAGTCCCAGGTCATAATTTTTGCAGGCTCACCTTTGCTGCCACAATCACTTCCGATCTTGGTGGAAGGGTACTTCCATGTATTAATTTAATTGGATACGAACGTTTGCTCTGCATTTGTTTGTGAAAATATCGTGAAGTTCTTTTAAAATGTTCTGCAATGTATTATCAATGTTCTGTCTTGACCTCTCTTGCTGATCAACATTATATATAGGATAAGAATTAGTTGATAAATTGCAAAACCTCACTTCTTCCCCTCTAGAATATTTGATTTTCCTATCCTTAAACGATATATTTACATTAAGTTTTTGTAAAATGTCTCTTCCTAATATACCTTTATAAAGGTTTGTAGTAGTTATATCAACTATATAACATGGGTGAATAAATCACTTTGGACCCAATTTCAACATTAAATTATATATACCGCTACATCTAAATGGATGCCCAGTGATTCCTTGTAATTCAGCCGGCTCCTCACTATTATTAATGAGATGTCTATCACATTTCTTAATTAATTCCATCGAGATCAATGTCACCCTGGACCCCGTATCAACAAGTAATGGACAATGCATATTTTCTACTTTACATAATACTACTGGAT
>AYEL01055744.1:0-48527 GCA_000484575.1 Olivierus martensii
TGTAAGAAGTACTATTCGGAGGCGGATAAGTATTATTATAAATGTTTTGTCTGCTTGTATGCAAGGATTTCTTAATATTATCGATAAATGCAGAGTTATACCCATGCAAGGCAGCTTGCTCTTTGATTATCGCTAATTCTTTCAACTTAGCTTCAGTCATATTACAATATGTGTCTACTCTCTTTAATAAGAATCGAAAGGCAGCTATTTTATAAGAATAGGGGTCATACGACCATCGGGAGATGAATACTGGTGCATAGGTGGTTTTTCTATAAACAGTAGTATATAAGCTGTTATTATTGACTGTAATATCAACATCCAAGTAATGGACATTTATGGGCGAAGACTGTTCTATTTTAATATTAAGGCCCAATGCATCGTCATTAAACTGCTCAAGGATGGTTTCTACGTTTTTTCTGCTATCACAGATGATAAAGACGTAGTCGATGTATCTAGTAAATAATTTAATATCACATTGTATCATGGTGGATAACATTCGTTCTTTATAGCGTACAACGAGCTCAGCTACTATGCCTGCCATTGACCCACCTATCGGGACACCAAGATATTGTTTGTAATATTGATTGTTGTAAACAAAAAAGGAATTATAAATTATGACGTGCGAAATATCCCTTAGGATATGGGGTGGAACATTACTATCAGTATTCTCAATGAAAAATCGGTATAAAAATAAGCAAGCTGGTTCCAGTTTAACTGAAGGATAGAGTGCATTGTAATCCGCCACAACTAACTGATCATTATCCTGTATTTGATAGAGGTTTAAGACTTGTATAAAATCAGCAGCAGATTGTACTGTATAGGAGTAATCTTTTAACTGGCAATTACACCATTTGGCTTTGACCTTTTCTAATGGTGTTAAAGGAGACCTGGTTTTATCCACCATTGGACGAATGGAGATTGGTTGCTTATGTGTTTTAACAAAAGCATATAACGGCGGACATGTTGGATCCAGGATTTGTTTACATTTCCAGAATTCCGGAAATCAGGTTTACACTTTATACTTAGAACTTTATTCTGAAAAGTGATGATAGGATCCGCATCGAGAAGTTGAGCATTAGATGAAGAGATATACTCCATAATTAGTTCATCATATTGGCTGGATGGCAAAATTACCAATTTCTTTGTCTTATCCTCTCTTATACATACGAGCTCATAAAAGATGGCTTGATACGATCTCATGAAAGATCATCAGGTTGTGACAGTAGTTTTGAAGTAGCTGTTGGTTCAAAATTCTGGAAATCAAATGATCTCATAATGCTTGATGCAAAAATTCCCCGAAACGACATTCTGAAGACAGGCTTGATACAATATACCATACTGTAAAAAATGTCAAACCTATACCACCTTTAGACCAATCGGGGGTGTATGTTATACCTATATTTAATAATGATTTAAAAAGAGATGTGGTGTACATGCGCATTGGCACAAAGGCTCGGACCCTTATTCGATATTTTTTGTTCTAGATTTCAGTTTCATCAAAATCGGTGGATAGTCAGCTGTATCCTCTCCTTGTTAGTGAAATATATACACACGAACATAATATTCACATAGTTTTGATACAGGAACCATATACGAAACAGCAGCATACAGTGGGGTTTCCGAATCGTTTTCAAGTATACACTTTGGGCATTGCCACAGTGGTAGTTGTCACATGTAATGATATTGTGGCATCACTTATTCCGGAAATGACTAACGAGATTACTACATCCATTTTAATTGAACATAATAAACACGAATTAATACTGAATTCTACATACTTCACTTTAGCTGGGGACATTGCGACACAATGCGACATCCTTCACAACGTTGTTACCAAAACGAGTTACCCAATGATTATCGGGTTAGACTCTAATGCTAGGTCAACCATGTGGGGAGATAGATTACAAAGTAGACGTGGCGAGCTATTTTTAGACTTTTTAGCAACAAACAACTTCGTTTTTCATAATAATAATACTGAACCCACTTTTAGGCGGCATCGAGGTCAAAGCTTTATAGACTTAACAGTATCTAATAGAATTGCTAACTAGTGGGAACTTAGCCCGGACGACTCCTTATCACAATACACTTACATACGTTTCCAAATTCAATTTGAAATTGGTAACTCACCTTTTGACCTTGAGGAATACAACAGTAATAGATACAACATTTCCAGAGCTAATTGGGACTCTTTTCAATTAGACTATGTGGAAGGGTTACCGAAATACAGGATCAACTGCAATTTGGCTATAACGTTCATAGCATCGTAAACAATTACTTCACTCGTTAGGTACTACTGTCAAAGAAACATTCCATTTGCCAGTAAGAAAAAACATAGTGTGTCATGATGGACCCCAGAGCTCAAGAGGCAGAGGCGCTTAGTAAACAATTTATGCAGAAAGTTCCAGTTAAGCTATAATCAACACACTCACGACGCATTACATAGGGAATACATGTTCGCCAAAAGGCAATACCAAAAAGAAATGCGTAATAGTAAGTCAAGGTCATGGAAAGAGTTTTGTGACGTGGAGAGTAATCGCGATCCGTGGGGTAAAGTATACTCCTTTCTAAAATTATATATCTCAAAGCCAGCGCCACAGACACTTTTAACAGATCTACAGGGTAATATTTGCTTTAGCTCTGATAGAGCAGTTCAGGTCATAATGGATTATTTTTCCCATTGGATGATCATACACAAGACAACAGAACACACAACTTAATTAGGTCCTGTGGAAAACAACCTTACATTGCTGATGATGACCTACCATTCTCTCATGAAGAGATCCAAACTATTGTACTCTGCTTAGCAAACAAAAAGGCGCCGGGACACAATTCAATAACTGCTGAAATTGTCAAATACATATTTTCACTACATCCAGATGTCATATTTTCCATTTACAATTCATGCTTGCGACAGGGTAGGTTTCCCAATATCTGGAAAAAGGCAATATGCAGGCTGATTCCTAAGCTGGGGAAACAGGTTTTGGACAAACCTAACTGTTATCGACCAATCAGTTTATTGCCGGTTTTTGGCAAGGTGTTAGAGGAAGCACTTTAATAGGATTAATCACTTTTTACACAAACATCGTAGGCTACATAATGAACAATATGGGTTTACACCACAAACTAGTACAGTTGATGCTACTCTATGTCAAAAATTGTGCGAGTAATGCTCTTTCTAAAAAGAGTAATTGTTTATTAATTTCCCTAGATATTAGTTCCGCCTTCGATAGAGCTTGGATTCCTAAAATTTTATATAATTTGCGGAGATACAAATGCCCAGGTAACTTATATCGACTGACTGTTGATTACTTCTCAGGGAGGCAGGTAACACTGACACACAACAATACCATACATACACGCAACATTTCCATGGGATGTCCGCAGGGATCGGCGTGCGGTCCTGGTTTTTGGAACATTTTAATGAATAGTATCTTTGACATAAAATTACCGACGGGGAGCGATGTTGTCTGTTTTGCTGATGACTGCATGGTGATCATTGTGGATAATGATATTCAGTCTATGGAGAATAAAGGGAATTTAATACTCTCTTTATTAAGTAATTGAGATGAGGAAAATAAATTAAAATTTAATCCAGATAAGACTAACGTCATGTTAATTTCACACAATATTAAGATTACATTTCCTATGTTTAGACTCTATGGTACTGACCTTAATTATGTTGACAGTTTTAAATATTTTGGTTGTATTATCGATAAACGCTTGTCTTGGGAGCCACATGTCCGACATGTAATCAGCAAAACAGAGGCATTACTTAACAAACTTACAATGGTTGCAACGTTAAATTGGGGACTAAATTCTAACATAATTCAGACAATATATGAGGGAGTGATTGTACATCAGCTGGCTTATGCGAGTCCTGTCTGGGGGAATCTCTCGATAAATTAAAAATTAGAGAACTTCTATTGAAATTTCAACGCCGTATTTGTATTAAAATAATTAAGGGTTATCGAACCATTTCTAGAAATTCTGCGATTCTTCTTTCTGGGAGGACACCTTTAGATCTATTGTTAAAGGAAAAAATAGAGTTATATTTCATAGTTAAGCTGGGTAGGATTACATATCATGGGAAAACTTATCCTGTCGACACTCCGGCTGATTTCCGGTCACTTCCTCATCCAACTCGACAATATCACAATTATATAATCTCTTACACTAATACTAACAGCTTCCATATTTACACTGACGATTCCAAATCTAACGATGGAGTAGGCTCAGCCTTTTGTGTATACTCCGTCTCACTCTCAAACTGATAGATATTTGTGGAATTTTGTGACACGAAATATGACTGTTAAGGCTTCCTTACGCAGCTGACTATAGTTTTTGTGTGCCTTAATTAATGATGCCAACTAAAAAGCTATCAGAAGTTGCTGATTTTCTTGCTCTTGTGACAAGACTGCTCCCACACCATACACAGATACTTCAACTGTTAGGTATAATGGTTTTCATAGATCAAAAAAGTTAATAAAGATTTTTTCAGACAATGCACACTTATTTTTATGGAATGCCAATTTGCACTCCGCAGACCAGACAAAGTTTTCTCCTTTACGTAGTAATTTATATAAAGGCTGTAGCAAGATAAATGTTTAACTACAACCAGAGGCAAACTAAACCGAACATTATTAACTTACCACCACTTGAAAAAATACACAAACTTGTAAATTGTGACCATTTGCTGTGGCCAATTTCCCAGATAAGAATAACAATAACATATTCCCAAATAAACTTTTAAATTTAACAAATGACAATAATGTAATTATGCTACCTGTATCTACTCAAAATTTTACCAACTGATCATTAATGCTAATATTTACATACATTGCATTCTGAGATTTAATATAACAAAAGATATTTACATTATGACATTTTATATTCAATTATAAACAACAAACAAACAGGGGATAAACCATCTTACAAATTAATCAAACTAACAAGCTAAACCTTCTATACCAGCTTTAGACCAATCGGGGGTGTATATTATACCTATATTTAATAATGATTTAAAAAGAGATGTGGTGTACATAGGGGAAAAAAAAAAAAAACTTTATCCGCCAGGGGAAGTTTGGCTTGTTAGTTTGATTAATTTGACATTTTATATAAACAACATTTACCAGAAAGTTCGTCCTCAGATAATTTGACTTACATTTACTTATTTCAGCATTCAATGTCTCCTTGAAGCAACAACACTTGCTTGTATGATCAACATTTCTGCAATTATAACAAGTCCAAGCTTTTGCTGGGCACTATTCCGGTTTGTGCTTGATATTACAAAATCCATACTTTCTGAGGGGGTTTTTCTGTGAAGGATGGGCTATTTGATGAATTTGATGACACATTTCATTTCTGACTATGTTGACTAGAACTTCCCGAATGATTATTTGACAGTTGTGAGTGTTTATGCGTATTTTTGATCAATGCCATTTGACTTGACAATTGATTCGATGACATTTCCGAATGAGAATGCTTGACGGTTTCAAATTCTTGAACAATCTTGACTGTTTGATCTCATGAAAGATCATCAGGTTGTGACAGTAGTTTTTGAAGTAGCTGTTGGTTCAAAATTCCGGAAATCAGATGATCTCATAATGCTTGATGCAAAAATTCCCCAAAACGACATTCTGAAGACAGTCTTCTTAACACAGAGATGTATTGTGCTAAGCTTTCATTTACTGATTGCTGTCTTGAGTAAAACTTATATTGCTTGGTGATCAGACAGTTTTTGGGAGAATAAAAATTTCTCAAACTTGCTTTTCAGATCTCAAACGACATCTCAGAGATCGATTTTGGAAAAATTGAGTCTTTCAGAAACTTTGTAAATTTCCTCTGGTAAAACGACACATCTATAGAATTTCGAGGTGAGGTTTTTACAGGGTAGCTGCCTTCACGGCTCTTTGCCAGCAGATTTGGAAATCCTGCACGTGGCCAGCTGATTGGAGGCGGTCAGTTTTCGTCCCCATACTAAAAAAAAGAGACACAAGGGACTGCACCAACTATCGAACCATTGCCCTCATACCACACGCCAACAAGATTCTATTGAAGGTCATTCAAAGTGACTGGGCAACGTTATTGATCAGGAACTACCAGACGTACAAGTGGGATTCAGGCAGGGCCGGGGGACCCGCGATCACATTGCAAATCTTAGATGGATCATGGAGAAGGCCAGAGAATACCAAAAGAAATTCTACATCTGCTTCATCGACTACACCAAGGCATTTGATTGCGTGGAGCATAGTAAGCTTTGGGTTGCCCTGTGGGAACTGGGAGTGCCAGAAAACCTGATCAGATCACTCTACCAGAACAAGGAAGCTACTGTGAGAACCAGATATGGAGATACAGATTGGTTCAAGATCAAGAAAGGCACCAGACAGGGCTGCACCCTTTCCCCGTTTCTCTTCAATCTCTACGCTGAAATGATCATGCGGAAACTGGACCTGGAAGAATCTGAAGTGGGGGTGAAGATTGGGGGTCAGCCAATAAGCAACCTCAGATTTGCTGACGACATGACTTTGCTGGCAGAAAGTGAGAAGGACCTGAAGCGGATGATCATGTAACTAAAAAATGAAAGTGAGAAGATGGGACTTCAGTTGAACATCAAGAAAACAAAAATTATGACCACTGCTGTCAAGGATCTCCATATAAAGATCAACAACAATGAGATCGAGGTGGTTGACAGCTTCATGGACCCAATTTGGAGATGTAAGGACGTATCAATCACTTGTAGAAGATAAAACTGCTTATACTCTTTAATACTTTAAAATAAAAGAACAAAAATAGCACTAAATTGCAGCTGAGGTAAACAATTTTATTAGTTAACATGCAAACGTTTTCGGCCATGTAGCCATCTTCAGGCATTCCATTCTAAGATTCAAAAATTAAAATTCTTACAAGGAATAAAATAACTAGGTTGCCATAGCAACGTAGTAGTTTTATTCCTTGTAAGAATTTTAATTTTTGAATCTTAGAATGGAATGCCTGAAGATGGCTGCAACTGCAATATAAAAATATTTATAGGAATATGTCTAAGTTATATTTTTCTTTACAATTAAATTTTATATAAAATGACTATCTATGTATTGTATGGATTTTTATGAATTAAATTTATACCATTAAAATGACATTATAATACTTCCTTTTTATGATTTTATTCTATATATAAAGTTTAACTATATATTAAAAAGAGATTTAAATAATTGTAAAAAATAATTAAAGTTTCAATATTATAGCAATTCGAAGAAAAGAAAATGGCTGGTATGATGAAGAACATCCACTGGTTTTTCTTTTTTTAGGATCATCTGGAATAGGTAAATTTATATTTAGAAAAATAAGTATAAATTATTTAATATTTTCAATGGGATACTATAATCAGATTTTTAATAGGAAAAACTGAATTAGCAAAACAAGTAGCAAAATATAGTCATAAAGGAAAACAAGAGGTATGTTAAATATTTTAACCATTTTAAAATTAAATTTTCATTTTTTTACTTAAAAAGAAATATTTCAATTTCATTCAGATTTTATCATCAATCATTCTAGAAATTATGTCATACAAATATTAAAGAATTCATTTTTAAAGTTATAACACTAATTTTTGAATGGGAAAAGGTGATTAGATAATAAAAGGACTATAGTATATAGGAATTTGTGTAGTACAGTATTCATATATATTCCTATGGTATTTGATAGTATTAGGCTTAACCACAAAAATATTGCTTTTTCAATTCTTTATATTGACAGAGTTGAAGAAAATTAATTTAATAGTAAAAATAAGTCAAGAATATGAATACAATAAAACTTTTTTTGAAAATTCCACATAAATAATTTTAGGATTGTGTAAGGCCTTAAGGATAGAAAAATATCCTAAATATATCAGTGGATTGATGGAGTATATTTTGAATTTTACAAAGAATCTTTGATTTAATTAGAAGATAAGGATCATTTGTATCAGACTAATATTAAAATGATAAAAAATATAAGTCTATCATGTTTATTAAATTACAAATTGAAATATTTTTGGCTCAAAAGAGTCATCTTTAGCATAATATATGGGTTAAATAATTATTCCAATTCTAGAGCATTATTTATTATATTTAACTGTAGCTTTTATTTACTTTTCTTCCCATTAAGTTTATAACTGTTAAGACAAAACAGGAATATAAAGGGATGATATTTTGTATCTATAATCACTGTACTTGCTATTATAAATAGTTATATTGAACAGAATAACTTACTGATGGAATGAAAGTTCATAAGGAAATAATTATTATAATTTCATTTGTCGTCATACTGTTTTATATTAAAAACATAAATTTCATATTTGGAAGCAATATATATTTCAACAATGTTTTTCTATGGCTGTAGCATCTCTGGAAATTAATATTTTCTAATAATTATAAATTCTATTTAACTTTATTTTTTTTATGCATAATTTTTGTTTGTATGATTTTTTCTCTTATTTTGTTTTTTTAAACTTTCATATTTATCAATTAAAAGATTTTATTTATACACTATATACTAATATGATATGTTCCTCTATATACTTATAATAGTTCATTTATATTATGTATATTTATAATAATTATATTCCCTAATGCAAGAAAAGAAAACTAAATGAAATTGTTATATATTAAAATTTTCTTTTTGTAATTAAAGTAAATGAAGTATATTAGATTTAAAATAAATGATTAAGTATGTTAAAAATAATATATCATAAATAAATTTAGCAAGTTATTTTCATATATTCAAAATATTTATTATCTCAAGTTCTAAAGTAGTTTAAAATCTGTTGGCCGGATGGCTGCGTGGTAAAGCTTTGGCTTCACCCCCTCGAGGACCGGGTTCAAATCCGGGTCCCACACCTCCAGTTTTTCAGGAGGGATCCAGCCCGGCCCGTTGAACCCATCCTTCAACCATCTGATTGACCCCATCACAGGTGTTGGCCAGCCTGTGATGGGCTCTACAAATGGCCGCCGCCAGATACAATATATCCCTTGTGCGATATGGCGGCATAACCCAACCAACCAACCGAGGGTGAGGATATGGCGGCGTAATACTTAACCAAACATATTAGAAAATATATTTAATACAGTATTTTTTAAATGTTTAAAATCTGTTATCTATTGTTTTATGCATCTGAACTATGAAATTGTTTTTTCAGATAATCATATTAAAATTTAATTATTTTTATAGAATTTTATACGACTTGATATGTCAGAATATCAAGAGAAGCATGAGGTAAGTATTACAAATTAGATAGTTATTATATTAATCCTTTCCAGCACACTGTTGCCATATGGCAACATTCCTTTTAAATGTATCAAAAAGTTAAAAGATCACAAAATTTGTTTTATGAATATGAAGATAGTTTTGCTAGAGTTCTATAGATAGTGTTTTATGCACTCAACTATCAGTTTTTATTTTATTTGAATTTGTTTGAAGGCTGTGTTCATATGTAGTCAATGTCTACCATAGAAAACAAATAGCGTGTGTTTATTTTTTATATTGTATTAATCATATTGGTGAACAACAAAAGCTGTTTTCTGCATTATAAAGGTGTATACTACAATTTCCTATTTTGTTTATTAATTTTTATTTCACTAATCTATAAATATAATCAAGAATGTGTGTGTTGCCATATGGCAACATTGAGAACATTTCACTGAATGTAATCTGACTTAGGTTTCTTATTTTTTTCTAATTTTTATTTATTTACTCTATATTTTATATTTTATTGATATTTGTAAGTTTATAAAACAAAAAATTCTTTAGCTAATTTTTGCTCAAAAATAATTGGCATATTTTCAGATGATTACATACATGCAAAAGGCAAACTAACATTTGTGGATTTTTGGGCCAAAACTGCCAGTAGCCTATTGCAATACAAAACAGTCATGGTAAGAAAATGGTGAAGATCAATGTTTGAAGAAAACAGAAAACTAAAAACAAAAAAAATGCTGTGTAACATTGACATCTACCACAGATATTTGATTTGATAATTATGGGCATTTTCCAGAACATGCCAATAAAAAATTAGGTATAAGTTATGCATAAAAGTATTTTCTCAAATAAAATGCATTAAATGTAATGTACATTTGTGCACCACAAACAATAATAATTGTTATTTAATTTTATCATACTAAAAAATAAAATTTACTTTCTATTATTATTTTCCTGTTATTTTATTATTACAGTATTCTTCTTAATGTGCCTGTCACTATATGACATTGGCGATCATCCTGTCAGACTCTATTCGGTTCTCTGCTTCTTTTTCAGATCGTCCTTTGAAAGCAGGGTCCAATCTATTATATTGTCCATCCATGATGTTCTTCTTCGTCTTGTTCTTGTTTTCCTTTCAATTTCCCCTTCTATGATGATTTGAATTAATTTGTATACTTCATGTCTCATTAAGTGTCCATAATATGAGATCTTCCTTTGTTTAATAATTCTAATGACTTCCTTCTCTTTGTTTAACATTTCCAATACTTTTTCATTTGTGATTAAGAAAGTGCAATTAATAATTATAATACATTCTAATATTATATGTAGCCAAACAATTTTTCTTGAAATAAATATGATTTGTTTTTCAATATATACAGTAAAACCTTGATTTTACGGACTATAGGGGGCAAGACTAGTCCGTAAAATTTTTTATAAACATTAATTAGCATTTTCAACATACCTGTACTCATTTTTTATAAACATTAATTAGCATTTTCAACATACCTGTACTAATTAATGTGACTTACTGTATGCCTAAAAACTGTATTATTTTACATAAGAGTATTTTAAATTAAATAAATTATTGTACATGTATCAGTATATTAAATTTATGGTAAGTTGTTAAAATAAAAATGTCACATTATGCAATAAATGAGTGCGCTATTTTACACGCAATACAATAATACTGAACAGTACTTAGTCGCTTTCAACTTCAAGTACAGTACTGTAGACAGTTTATGCAAATATTGTATTAATATTATTTATTTTATTAGGATGGTGTCCGTAAAATCCGAAGTCCATAAAATCGAGGTTTTACTGTGTACTATGGACAGTTTATGCAAATATTGTATTAATATTATTTATTTTATTTTTTGGGATCGGTGTCCGTAAAATCCAAAGTCCATAAAATCGAGGTTTTACTGTACTTCTGATAATTCTTTCTAATCATTTCTTCTCATCCCAATGTTGCCATATGGCAACGTATTAAAAATTAGTATATAAACATAAAATTTTTTCATATTGCAGTATATATCTAGATATTTTAGAACACAAAAATTAACAAAAGAATTTTTTTATCAATTAATAATAATTTGAGCTGGAAAGTGTTAATTCTAATTTATAAAATAAATTTAAGCAATTTATGGAATTCTCAGAAATATAAATCCATAGGAAAAATATTTTAAAAGGAAGTATCAGAGAAATTTCACAAAAGAACAAGTATGTTCATGCAAGTTAATAGCAATCAGTTTGAATATTTAGTAAAATAATAATAAAATATTTATTTATCCTATGGATTCAGACTTTTGAAGTATACTGTGTGTATCTCTGGATTATAATAATTTGAATTTCTAGAAAAATGTCCATTAATTTATCATTAATAGAAAAATTAGATAAAACAACAACTGCATTATCTAGTTCCATTTATTATTTTATTGAAAATTTGTTCCAAAAATAATAATAAAAATGATGATAAATAATCATAATAAACTAAAATTATAATGTAGTTTATGAAATATAAAGTATGGAATAATATCACTTTCAGCATCTCATCTATGGGATGCCGGAAGTATTCTCTTTCTATATACAGACATTGTTGAGAACATTTTAGATATTTCAAAGAACTTAAATTTCTTTTTTCTGCTTGGATTTACTTCCAGTTTGGCAAGTGTAAAGAATGGTTTTAAGTGTGTCACCCTTTAGATAGTTACAAGTTTAACAGATTTTGCAATTTTATACCACTTAAATATCTTATCAGGTTGCAAAATTAATTGGATCTCCACCTGGATATATTGGTCATGATGAAGGGGGACAATTAACTAAAAGACTGAAGAAATGTCCAGATGCTGTAGTTCTATTTGATGAAGTTGATAAAGCACATCCTGATGTTCTTACTGTGCTATTGCAATTATTTGATGAGGTAAATATATAATAATAATTATTATGGATATATTGATCTGTGTTCAATAAAAATTTGAAATATAATATAGGGAAGATTAACTGATGGAAAAGGAAATACAATTGAATGCAAAAATGCATTATTTATTATGACTTCCAATCTAGCTAGTAACGAAATAGCTAATTATGCTATTCAACTTCGTGAAGAAGCAGAACGAATTGCCAAAGAGAGATACAGTGGAAAATTGGGTAAATTTATAATAATTAATAAACATTACTTATACTAATTGTAATAAAACCACAAACAAATCATTTGTAAAAATTTATAAATTTTAATTATTGTATAATTAAAGTCTTTAGATTAACTTTTGGATGAAACTGATAATTTTAATATTAAAATTACACTTATAGATGATATTGAAATGACAGAAAGAATTACAATATCTAAACAGTTCAAAGAAAAAGTTGTTCAACCAATTTTGAAAGTAAGTTTTATAATTAAATTTATTGTGCATGATAAAATTTTACATTATTTCTTATAAAAGTTTTATTTTAGCAACATTTTAGAAGAGACGAATTTCTAGGGAGAATTAATGAAATGGTTTACTTTTTACCTTTCTCAAGATCAGAACTATTAAAATTAGTATCCAGGGAACTAGAATTTTGGGCAAATAAGGTAAATACACAGCATATGAAAATTTAAAATAGTGAAAATTTTTTTATACTGGTATCAACAAATTATAACACACAAATCTTTTATTTTGAAAGTGGCACAAGTCACTTTACTGGAAAAAATGAACTAAAACTTTTTCTATTTATTTATAACTGAAACAGCTTTTATCTAAATTGTCAATAGAAGTTTAGATATTAATTTGAATTGTAAATATATTTTGAAGATGGCATTAGTCGGCTTTGCAAAAAAGTGACTTCTATCACACTTTTGAAATAATGGGCTCATATAAAAATATACTGATTACGATTTGCAGTTTATATCATATTTTAATAATTGGTACTAATTATTGAAACAATGATGTAATTTTGCATAATTCAATTATCCTAACAATGGATTTATAACATTCAAATTATTAAATTTATCTTTTCTGATATTAATCTGGCCAGTTTATTAGAATTACTCAATCAGAATTTTAAATGGATAATGCAGTTTTATTAAATCAATATGCAATCTTACATTTTTGAAAAGAGTAATATAAAAGTTTTAGTCATAAGAATTAATTTAAATGTGTGAAAAATAGTATCCATACTTTTGGAAAAAAAAATTATTAAATTATTGAATTTTATAAAAATCAGCATAAATAAATGCATCTGCAATACATGTAAATTAAGAAGTTAAAAACATTATATAAGATACAATTTTAATTTTTTGGTATTATATGCAAACCAAAATAATATTTATGTATTATCTTGTATTTAATAACCAATCAAAATTTTATGCCATATATTACCTATGGAGTATATATCAACATTCCACAAAAAGCAATTACTGCAAAAAACTTGCTTTTAAAAAGTAAAAAAAAATCATTCTTTTAGACTGTCACGATAAAAATTTCATTTTACAATGTTTCATATAAAAAACAATGATGCATTTTTTGCTGAATCATTAAATCCATATATCACTCATGTTAAAAAAAAAGTATGGCATTTTGCTCTTTTTTTTACAAGAATTGAAATATCCTCTTATACAGTAGTGTTCAAAGAAAGTGATAATCTTGGAATTTCACAATGTTACATTATATTAATGACTATTATTACAACTAGAAATATAAACAAAAGATATTTTTAAATAGTTAACTATTAATAAATATCTTTTTGTTGCCATCCTGACAAAGCAAGGAATGCAGAGTATGCTTATACAGCTGAAAGTAACATCTGATGATATGATATTGCATCATGCAATCTGTAATAAATATTGCTATATACTTAAGTTATTTGGATAATATTTACAATTTTAAGGAATGATGCACTTTCTTTTACATTGATGTTTACAGTTTGAATATAAGACTGCTTCTATTCTGTAAATTTATTTGTAAATCCAAATAATTTTTCTCTTTTTCAAACACTATGAAATATGAAGAGAGAAATTTGTGAGACACTATAAATAATTGATGCATAACATGTACCTGCTGTGCCCCAGCATCATCACATAAATAATAAAGATTATAAACTGTTAAATATTTGCAGATAAAAGTTATCTTACAATTATTGTTAATTTTATATATTCTTATATCATTAGGCTAAAGAAAAGCATAACATTGAATTAACTTGGGACAAACGTGTTTTAGAAGTTTTAGCTGATGGATACGATGTTCATTATGGAGCACGTTCAATTAAACATGAGGTAATTTCAAAATTTTGACGAATAAGATAAATTTGTATTTGATATTTTTCATTAAATTATTTCAGGTGGAAAGAAGAGTTGTTAATCAGCTTGCAGAAGCACATGAAAAACAGATGATAAAACAAGGATGTAATGTACATATAATTGTGGAAGAAAGTTTATTAGACACTAATGACAACTTTCATTTGAAATCTTTTCCAAAAATAAAATTAAAGCTACATGAAAAAGGACAAAAAGGAAAAGGAAGCATATTAGATTTGCCTTTGAGTAATAGTTCTCCTTTAAATATTGCTTATATCATGCAATAATAATATATATTTAATGTATATAGAATTTTTCTGTCAAACATTAAAGTATTTTGATAAAGCTTAAAAAAAATGGATATATTTGCAGTTTTATTTATTAAAAGAAAGCAAAAAGCAACAAACATTAATTATCATTGCATTTCTTTGAAATAAGCACAGAAATACCATTTATATAATATAACAATTGAGAACTCTAATAAATATATTTTATGAAAATTATAAACTCTACTGTTTAATTTTAGTGTTGAATAAAATACAAGTAGGCCTCGATTAGTGCAAATAATGGGTTCCATGAATTTCTTGCACTATTCGAAGCAACAAACATTAATTATCATTGCATTTCTTTGAAATAAGCACAGAAATACCATTTATATAATATAACAATTGAGAACTCTAATAAATATATTTTATGAAAATTATAAACTCTACTGTTTAATTTTAGTGTTGCACTAATCGAGGCCTACTTGTATTTTATTCAAATAATGGGTTCCATGAATTTCTTGCACTATTCAAATTCGCACTAATCGAAGTATTAACTAAGAATATATAAAATTAACAATAATTGTATCATTAAGGCTAAAGAAAAGCATAACATTGAATTAACTTGGGACAAACGTGTTTTAGAAGTTTTAGCTGATGGATACGATGTTCATTATGGAGCACGTCAGCAAAAAAGCCTTTCTAGTGTTTCATCCCTTCAAAGCCAAGTGACTGTTCTTGAACTGCTTCTCATCCGGTTTTATTAACCGAAAATTGACCATCATAAAAGGGGACAGACATTTGTTAATAAGACTAGTCTATGCTTACAACTTGCATTAATCGAATATTTGCTCGCACTAACTGAATCTATGCTTACAACTCGCATTAATCGAATATTTGCTCGCACTAACTGAAAGTATCATTTTTATAAGTCGCATTATTCGAACTCGCACTAATCGAGGCCTACCTGTATAACATTCTTTAAGGATTAATAAAATCATGCAATTTATTCAAAATGTTCAATACTTTTACAACAACAAAAAAAATTTGAATGCATGTAATTTTTAAGAATAAGGTGATATTATAAATATGGGTAAAACATTTTAAGAACTCTTGAAAACAACTATAATTTTTTATTAGCAGTCAACAATATATTGCATGTTTTATATAAAAATTAAAAAATAATATAGCAACTTGTTTCTCTTATCAAGCATATGCAATCAGTCAAAGTGAGCCATTTTGGCCTTTTGCATTTGAAATAAATGCAGGACAATTTTTATTGTTTAAATATACAAAAGTGGAAATAATTTATAAACCATTGAAAATAATGATTAAAAACATAATTTTTAAACTTTGATCATTACATCAAAAACTCAAAATTTCACACACTATTCAAAACAGAAAAATACAAATATTCAATTCTTCTATAAAAATAATTTGGCACCAGTCTTGGTTGATCTTGATAAGTTTCTAATGACCTATTACTAAAATAGGAAAACATTTTAATAATCATTTACTTGCTAATGTCAGCAATTTGTTTTCTAGATTGCTGTTACTGTTGTATAATAACTTCATTAAATAACATTAGTTATTAATACACTGTTGCCCAGCCAAATTACAGTAGGGTCAATTTAAGTCATTGCAATAAACCATTTTATAATGTTTTTCAATCTGTCTGTCTGTTTTACATATATTAGTCTAGTTACTTTTTAGATTTTATTCTTAAAAATCAAAAAAATTTATAGAACAGAAATGAATCTTATACTATATTTAACAAAAAAGCTGATAGCTGCAGTTACCATTATGAGCAAAAACTGAAGGATTCCCTAATATTTAAAAAATTTTATAATAATCAAGTAATCATATTTTACTATAAATGTAATAAATCCTATATAGTAAGCAAATCAATATTTATTAGATGCAGATTATTGTGAAGATTTTATGCATTTTAAAATGTATCATTTACTATTGTTTACAAAAAAATTATAGAAAATCAAATTTTTGATACTAAAGAATGAAACTTGCATTAAACTATAACAAACAATAATAGCACTGCATGTAAGAATAATTTGAAAATTACATAAGAAATTTGATGAATGCAGTTTTAAAAGAGCTGGGCAGCAATACGTTAACTGGATACCAAGTAAAACATTCTTTGCATGTTTTGAATAATTAAACATACATTAATATTTTAAAATTATTTTAATTTACTGAAAATTTAATTATATTGATTTAAAAAAGTTGTAGGTATAAAATGCTATCATTAATTTAGAAGGAAAATATATAACTGTACAGGCATACCTCATTATTGTGGCAGTTAAGCCTCCAGATCACCACTAAAATGAATTTATTTTTTTCCTTTGCTAATGCATATAAAATTCTAAAGACATTATTAAGTGCACAATAACATTAGGCCTAAAAACTTAGCCAGAGGACAGCATTTTAAAGCATTTACTTATCATCTTGGGGGATCCAGAATTAATTCTGATCTCACTTCAGTTTTTCAGAATTGCTCTGGGCCTGGTCCATCAGTGTGTTAATTTATATTTTATATATTTATTCTAAATATTATTTTCATTTTGCAATATAAAATAAGAACATGGAATATAATTGAGAAGCATCATAAAGTAAGGTATACTTGTATATCAAATTGTTTTAATAATATATAGTATTTTGCATCAAGATAAAATAGCAAAAATTTTAATAAGTTTTATTCTATTGTTAAATTGCATGCAGAAATATTGTCATAAAAATATCTGCAATATATTTCTGTTATCTAGATAATTCTAACTTACTAATCATTAACAAAATGAAGAAACAAGCTCTCAGAGGAGGAGTAGACTATACAAAAATTTCTTTTTTAAGTGAAACAGATGATCCAAGAATATAACCTAGAAATGTTTTAAAGAAATTTTTTTGTATTAATTTGTTTTGAAAGATTGTTTATAAATCTTCCCATTTACCAAATATTTAGTTATATAGTATGATTGGTGTTTTTTTTTTAATTTTTTTACAGAACATCTATCTTTTGTCAAAATGATAAACAAACATCCATCCAAAAGATGCTTTTTATTGAATAAAAATTGATTTTGTAGTTCTGAAAATATTAATATAGTTTTCAGGAGTATTTGGTGAACATTTTAAAAACTATAAAATCATTCATTATTCAGTGCAGAGCCTGTTTTAAAACATGTTTTATAGTAGTGGAAAAATATCATTGCATCAACCCTATAAGTTTAAGGGAATTTAAAAATGCATACAAATTATTGTATCAGAATTGAAAATACTAGAGATGTATTTCTTTTTCAGATTGCAAACCATCTAATTAGCTTATTTGAGTCTACTTTTCAAATTGTTACAAAATTGTTTGGAACAGACTCATAGCCGTAATTCACTAATGCATATTCAGTTGTGATATACAAGTAATCCTTGATTTAAAATAGAGTTATCAAAACATAACTCCCATGTAAGTCAAAAATGACCCATAATGGTAACAATTTTAGTAATAACAATAAATAATGGAATGCTGAATCCTTTAAGATGGTATAATCATCAGACTTGATTTTGGATTCTCAAGGTTATAAAATAATCAAAAATTGAACCCCAATGCCCAAGATGATAAGTGATTGTTATACTACCTTTTTAATAAAATAAAGTATTTTTAGCCATTATGTTATAATAATCCAAAACTTGGTTATTAATAAGTCAAGAACTATCTGTATTAAGTGATGCATTAAATATTTTTATGTTGTTTGCATTGCAAGCTATTATTGAACAACAGTATTACAATTTTTCCACAAATAGCTGAATATGCTTCTTATGGAACAGGGATGCAACAATTTTTCCATTACTATATATAAATATTTGCCATCAATTTATATATGTACTATATTGTAATGAAACTGCAATTTCATGATCACTTTTGTTACTAAATTTAACTATTTGGTTCAAGTTATTTTAATTGACAAGAAAAAAATATTGATAGATGTGATATTTTTATGTAATTAATTTTATCTGAATTTTAAATACAGTTTGCTAGTAATTTAGTAGCTGAATTTAAATATGCTAGAGCAAACTACAGTAAAACTATAAGTTTTTCTAAATTATTAAAATTAATAAGGCAATTTTTAAACAAATTATGATTGATTATTGACTGTCAATTCTCCATGTACTCTGAACACACATTTATTTGATGAATAGCAGATTTCATGTATTCTGTAAAAAAAGATAAATAAATTTATACTTATATAATATTTTGTAAGGATAATTCTAATGAACTTTTGTAATTATTTTAATTAACTCAGTTTTATCAAAATAATACTTACATTTTTATTCATCATCATTAGATTTTTCTGTAATTTTATCCTGCTCTGGAATTTTATCATAACATTTTGATAAATTAGCTGAACTGAAATCAAATCCTGGATTCTGTAAATATCATAATATAATATTTATTATTTTGATACGAGTAAAAAGAAATTTTATTATAGCACGCATTTATATTAGCATATTTGAAATGATTAAAATTTGACAAGCAAAATTTAAATCTGTTATATTATTTCTAAATAGTTATTATGCAAAGATGTATATATAATGTAGGAAAAATTCCTAATGACTGATATCTCATAGAAATTATAGGGGCAAAATCTATATAAAGAAGTTTTATAAAAAATTTCATATCATTGAAGTCTCCAAAGAATTATGTTCAAACAGCAAATTAAAAAGATAAAAAAGATATCCAAAATGCATGAAGGAAATTTTCCCAAACTGAAGAATCTGACATCCAGCAGCACAATAATCACTGAAAATGCAAACACTGATATTCCAGATGAATACCAATATTTGTATTTATTCAAACATTCAACAAATATTTGATTATTTTGATTAACTGATTATAAAATATTAGATTTCATATTCTTGAATAGAAATTATAATGTCTGCACTAAATGACATTGCATCAAAGTAGCCTACAAGATTATTAATATATTTTTGGTAAGAGGAGATAATGAGCACAGTTTTTGGGTAAACCAGCAAAAGTCTCAATTAAATCTGCAATATTTTAGAAAATTTTAAATATTTTTACTTAAAATATTGAATAAAATACTTAAAATACAGAAACTAACTTATCTATGTTATATTTATATAGATACAGAAATTTTTGGCATATTACAAATTTTTTATAAAATTTATAGAAAAATGAAAGTAAAAATATCAAAAAATTATATATATTTATTATTTATTCATTCATTCAAATAATGTAAAATATGTTCATTTATATTAAGTTTAATTGCATTATATTATTAAAAATTTTCAATAAAACACAATTACATTCAAGATATTATTATTGCTAAATGTTTTTAACTTAACTTTTTCAGTAATGTCGTGTAAAAAAATTCTTAATTTAAATTTGATATACAATAAAAAAGTTTAACCACATCAATAGAGCTATAGGCTTTAAAATATTGTATTCTGTACACAAATTTTTGAAATACTTCTCAGTGTTTCTTCTGATAAAATTTTTGTTTTTGAAAATTTTACAGTACATAAAGTAAATCAGAAGACAGTATTATGAAACCACATTTGCTGAGGGTTTAACAATAGGATAATACCTGTAATATGATGAAAAATTCCTCTAATACATATACCGTATTTGCCGGCGTATAAGATGCACTTTTTTTCTTTGAAAATAGGTCTGAAAAACGGGGTGCGTCTTATACGCCGATACTCAGTTTTTGATTACATTCATTTCTGGAAATTTCCTCTATTCGGAGTTATGCGATTTCTTTCTTGTTTCCTTGCGGAGTGTGGGAATATTAGTTACGTAGAGTTCAATGAATGCGCATGCGCTTTCATCGACGATCACAGCTGGGCCTAGCATTTCTCAAGTTTGTGAATGGGTCAAAGCTTCATGGGATGCTGTGAAAACAGAGACAGTGGTTAAATCATTTAAGAAATGTGGCATTAGTAATGCAATGGATGGTACAGAGGACAATTTGTTGTATGAGGACTCAGATGCTGATTTAGAAGAGGTTTCAAGTGACTCTTCATTTAACTCTGGAGATGAGTGTCTGGGTCTTGACGAAGAAGATTAAAAGATGTTCTTTCCCAGGTAGATTGGGTATTTGCAGAAAGTATTTGCTGTTTGTATTACTTTATATTTAAAATACTGTAAATTCATTATAATGATCAGTAATAAAGTTTTATCCTTCAAAAATGTGTATAAAAAAGAGGGTGTGTCTTATGCGCCGGTGCGTCTTATACGCCGGCAAATACGGTAATTTATAAATTTATGAATAATTAGGATAGCATTTGAGACTGACTCTATTCCTGAAACTCAGATATATTATCATCATCAATTTTTTAGTTTTCTAATTTTTTTTGGTGTTTTTGTTGCAATGTGTATCTTCACAATTTTCATTTTCAATGTAACATTGAAGATTATTTACAATGCATAGAAATGTTTTATAGTTTCTGTTATGTTGAATTTCTAAAATGGCATCAGTTTCATTACAGGAATCCCTTGATTAGTGCAGTTAATACATCCTCACAATATACCACATATATCAGAATCGCACTAATCAAACTAAAAAAACCAATGGGAATAATTATAATGAATCCTGGAAAATATCAAAATCATAAACATGAATTTTTTTTCTCTCACAAAACATATCTATATTGCATTACATGTACTTTAAATCATTGAGGAATTTGGATAGACATTTAAAAATTTATAGTAAGAATTAAAATTTATTTTTCACAAAAAATATATACATATTCCACAATGATTTCAGGAATATGTATATTCTATACTATATTTAAAAATTACTACTATATTTAAAAATTTATAGAAAGAATTAAAACTTATTTTTCACAAAAAAAATATTTTTTACAAAATTGCATAAATTTTTTAAAAAGTAATTGTATGTCTATAGACATCAGGTATTGGCAACTGAAGGCAAGGCTAGCTATATAATATTGTAATGGCTATTATTAGGTAGTTGCCATTCACACTAAATTTATAAATAAATAAAATTACAAATGAATTTAAAATATAACAATTAGATGACAAAAGTTGTAATATTAACAGAATTAAAAAAATAAATAAATTTATTGCAGTGCTCTAATCATGTAGACTACAGTCCCTGAGATTCAGTTGCCAATGCTTCAGAGGGTTTGCAAACAAAAAAAAATTGCACTTGTTGAAGCACACTAATCAAATTTGGCACCACATATATTAAAGGATAGTCTCAAATTTTTTTGCGCACTAATCAAAACCGCATTATTCAAACCTGCACTAATTAAGGGATTCCTGTATTTGGTCTGTCTGTGTCACCTCCACAAGCTTGTTATCTGTCATTCATTGTTCCAATTAAATAACATATGAGACAACTAGATTCTAGTTATTTTTCTTGATTTTTTTTATTATTTAAGATCATGGTATTTGCTTATTTGGAACAAATAAATAACTGCCCTGATTAAAAACTTTGTTTTATTGTTTTGATAACATTCTGGAATTTGTTACTTTTCTATTATATTTAATTATAAAATGTTTAAAAAATTCAAAGACAAAAAGAACTTGAACTTTTTAAATTATATTTAGAATTTCTTAAATATAAAATTCAATGCTTTTATACAATATATTTAATTATAGATAAAATAAAATGGAAAGACTATTTGAGTATACAGCAGATATTCCGTATTTTTAGCATGTTTAACCTTGAAGTATTTGTTTAAAATTATGAAAGTACATGCTTTTCAATTGTGTTAAAGTGTCTTAAAATATTGATAATTTGTTAAAAAAATATCATTTTTTTAACAAATAATCTACATATATTTTTGTAGCTAATAAATATCTGTATTTAAAGAATTAATAAATTAATAAAATATTCATCAGTTTGCAGGGTCAAGTAAAGAACATTGTACATAAAGCATTTTGGGATATATTACAGAGTCAGTTAACAGAAATTCCACCCAATTACACACAAGCTATGATATTATTAAAAGATGTGAAAGAAGTAAGTATTCTAATTGAAAAAATGATATTAAAAAGTTGTTTTAAATTTACAGACTAGAAAAATAAAATAGTTTGTTATATATGATATAATTGATAAAGATTTCATGATTGCATCATAAAATCTTTATTTATTGCTCTATATGTTGAGATTGTAATTAATAATAATTTAATATTTCTGATATTATAAAAAGTATATGCATTAGAACTTTTACATATTATAATTAACAACAGTATATCTTTATAGAATTTTCAACAGATAAAACTTAAAAAGCCAAAAACACTGTAGTTATTGAGATTTCAAAAATAAATTTATATATCCTGTTGTAAGAGCTATTTAAAATTTAATCTATATTTTTTTAATTTACAATATATCTTGCACAATTTTTATAAGTAAGTAATTCTTATGAGATAATGAAGTGAAAATGAACAACACAAAAATTAAACTTGATATCAGATAATTGTTATAAATTAATTATTAAAATAAGTTCTAAAATAAAAGATTTTTTATTTAAGAATTTTCAATAATTAAAAATAATTTTGAATTAGAGTATTATTAATTTTTCAGTAAAGAAAAAAATATATATATAGTAATCTCCTAAAGTTATTTCGTAGGTCATTCCAAAACCAGCAACATTATTCAAGATGACATAAATTGAGTCAGATTTTTAATTTGGTCACTTTGATTAAAATTGGGTCTAAGGCAACTATGTAACATGAGATGACATAAATTGGGAGATTTCTGTATATGATTAATAGTAAATGCAGCAATAAATAAAACTGAATTAGAGTTTATACATTGTTTATTTCAATTATTATTTTTTGCATTTTCTTGTAAGAAAATATTATCCTTTGTAGTTATAATGAAAAATTAAAAATATCATACTTAATAATCAATTAAGTTGGAGAAAAATTCATTATAGATAACTTAGTACAGGATTTGTTTTTCTTTTTACTAAAAATCAGTTTAATATACTTCTTTGAAAGAATAAATAGTTTGCATCATATTATATGCCATAAAAGATGTTCAGTGGTGCCTCACAATTTGACACTAATCTATCAGCAAAGTAATGTCGAATTGAGAAACTGTCGAATTGCGGGACAATATTTCCCCAATGTTGAATTGAGAAACTGTCGAATTGCAGGACAATATTTCCCATATAAGATAAAACTAATCCGTCGCCGAACTAATGTCGAATTGAGAAACTGTCGAATTGCGGGACAATATTTCCTATATTGTCGACTTGCGGGACAATATTTCCCATATAAGATTATGTAAAATAGATTAATTCATTATTGATCCCCATCCCACTCCCCTAATGAGTGAGGTGAGAAAGATACACTATATTATTTACATTATTATATAATGTGTTCAATTTAAAAGAGGTATGTAAGGTATATTTGAGTCTTGTTTTTGTTGCAAAGATTAAAAATGATTTCCAGTTGTTTTTTGTTGTTATTGTTGTTCCATTATGTTCCGTTGTGCTCATTGTTACAGGAAAAGTTTATTTGCAGTGGAAGGGAGGGAAGGGGAGATGACGAGGAAGAGGGACGGATGCATTGTCAGTTGCAGGTGTTCTGCTATACTGCTGGGTTGTTTGTTCTTCGTTGAGTTGAGTGAGTAATTGCTCTCTATGATGCCATTTAGTGTTCAGGAATGTGCCTTCATTGTTGAACAATATCTCAGAACAAATTTATTGAAAAAAAGCTGCAGTAAATGTTTGTTGTTCGTTGAGTTGAGTGAGAAATTGCTCTCTATGATGCCATTTAGTGTTCAGGAACGTGCCTTCATTGTTGAACAATATCTCAGAACAAATTTATTGAAAAAAAGCTGCAGTAAATTCACAGAAATGTTCGGTAAGAGTGCTCCGACTGTAAGTTCAATTTAGAAAAATGATCAATAAATTCCATGAGATAGGGTCTGTATGTAACGTGAAACACTAACGTAGGAGTACTGTACTAACACAAGAGGTAGTGACTAATGTTAGTGAAATAATGACAAGATCTCCCCACAAACCTTTACGACACCTAAGCCAGGAGATGCAAATGTCCGTAGCCCATACAGCAGTGAGGAAAATGTTGAAATTATATCCATATTGAATTCAAGTTTTTCATGAATTAAAACAACTTGACTACCCTAATTGTGTGCACTACTGTCAATGGTTGAAGGACTTCATTGGTAATGACATCACTGTGTTGAACTACGTGTTCTTTTTCGATGAAGTATGGTGTTATCTGAATGGTTACGTGTCTTCACAAAATTATCGAACATGGAGCTCTGAAAATCCCCATCTTTTCGTGGAGTCCCCTCTCCACCTTTCAGAAAGTTGGTGTCTGGTGTGCCATATCCAGATGGCAAGTAGTAGGGCCCATTTTTTTTTGAAAACACAACAGATAGTGAAATTTACCAAAACATTATAATGCAGTTTGTTGCACTCTTGAAACCAGAGGAACGTCGATTCTGGTTTCAGCAGGATGGTGCAATTCCGTATACTTCCAATGAGACTATGGCTATGTTAAGAGATTTCCTTGGACACAGGGTTATTTCAAAAGGACTGTGGCCTGCCAGATCCCCAGATTTTTCAAGTCCAGACTACTTCTTGTGAGGGGTTTTGAAGCAAAAAGTATACAGGCAGAATCCATGCACCTTAGAAGAGCTGAGGCACTTTTTAAAGTTATATCATCATAAATTTCATATAAAAATTGTTTGTTTCCATTCAAATTTATATAAATAAATTTATTAAAATTTATATTTATTCATTAAAAAAAATAGGGGTGAGGAAAATTAATAATAAAACTTTTAAATTTTTTAAACAAACATTGTAAATTGTATTATGTTAAGAAGCAAAATAATCTAAAATGCTTGGCTTATTATAATCATATATCATTTTAATTACTGCTACTATCCTAAGTAGAAACTTTTCCTTTCAACCAGGAATGATATTGTGCCAAATATCACAAAAGAATAAAAAATTAATCATCAAATTTTATTACCTCTGGCTAAAGTTTAGAATTTAGTTTAGAGAACCTTTAGAAGAACCTTTAGTTTAGAATTTTTATTAAAAAAGATATTTTTTCTAACTTATGCAAAATTTGGTTCACATAAAAGTTTTGATCCCAATTATTTATGTAAACTGGAGACTCTTATATCCATAAAATAATCAAATTTAGCAAAATTCAAATTTTAATACTTTATGATAAAATCATGACACATTAAATGCAAAAATTTGATAATCAATTTGTTTTAATAATTTAATGAGGTTTGGTCATATCTAATATTGATACAATAGAGTTCTTTTTAACAATGAATTGCTTAATACAGACCTCTACAAAATTCAATATGTTTGGTTGCTTAATATCATTCATCAAATATAGTCTTCATTATATCTGTTAGAAACAATATATAATTGACATGTCAGAAATTCAATTTTAGTAAACTGTTGGAAACAACTACAAGTGATGACAAAATATACTGATTATAGCTATTATCCATTTAGCTTCAATAAATATCTGCTATTGATTATAGCAGATATTTATGGAAACTGGATAAGTATGACCATATCCAGTTGCAAATATGAAAGCAAGTGATGAAATTTGTAAACTATGTTATCCATTCCTCAAATAGTCTATAGGTTATAATTATTATTTATGTTTTTGCAAGATAAAATTTAAACTTACAAAAGTTTAAATTTTAAGAGTTTTAATAAATTGGTTAAAAACAGCATAATCATAATTTTAATAAGAAAGAACAGACTTTTGTTCTAAAATGGTGTAAAGATGTCCAATGTGGAGGAGTTTGGCAGAAAATTAAATTTCTGTTCTAGGAGATTCAGGTATTAATTCTGGTGATAAGAATATTCTGAACATATAAGTGTTATGGAATAACTATTGACAATTTGATTATTGGACCAAATAAAAAAAAAAAAATGAAGCATGAGTGGAAAAAATTCTGGAATTATCTTTATATATTTTAGACTAGAAAAATAATTCAATGGAAAAAGAATTTTATACAATTACCTCAATCTGGAACCTTTCAAGATCCAATTGCTTTTGCAAAACTAGAAAAATAATTCAATGAAAAAAGAATTTTATACAATTACCTCAATCTGGAACCTTTCAAGATCCAATTGCTTTTGCATTTCACCAAATTCCCATGGATTAGGAGCAAATTGACCAACAAGTAATGATTGCCATATATGCTCAGTATTTGGTGGATCTGATTTTACTAGTAATATTGAAATACGTTTTCTCTCTTCTATAAAATATAAAATTAATTTATTTTTAATTGAATAGATATGTATTCTTTTTACAATATAATAGATTATTATTAAATAAAATAAAAATGGCATTATAAAAAAATCTTAATAAATGATTACTACTCACCAAGTACCCATGTACTCTCTTCTGCCATAACAGTACGACGAAGTTTTCCCTAAAAAATTTAAGAATGCTAAATACTAAATGACATTAATTGAATGAAACATATGAAAAAGATACTAATAATCAATTATAAATTTCAAACAATTGGTAGAATGTTAAGAAAATAAAATATGTTATCTATAAAAACTATCAAGCAAATCTTTGTTAAAAATATATATATAAAAATATTTCATTCTTACAAGATATTTCTCAAAATTTTCCAAATATTTATTTTAATGTGATGCAGATTCAATTTTCAATTTCTATGAAAATTTTGGCATGTTTAATTCTGTAGTTATTTATATACTGTACATACCAGGATGATCTTATTGAACAAAGAAACTGTGATTCAAATTGTTTAAATTTATTCACCCATTATTGTACATCATAGGAAACTATTTTCTTTTAAAGAGTTTTTAGCTTAGCTCCAAAATAATTAGACTAATCTAATAATCTGAAAAATCAACTTCATGTTCTTTATCACTAGCAATATTACATGTTTAAGGAAGGGATAACTAATGACTTACACATGCCTTTTTGACAGTTAGAAGAGTAATATAAGTAATTTATTAAAAACATTTTGTGCTGATTTAAGAAAAACTAATATGGTTCATTTAAATAAACTGCACTTAAATGTTTCCCAAGCATCACTGGGCAATATTTATGTGTATTAGGCCAGCTGCAAACTAGTCGATGGCATCGACTGCGATCTGATGTCAGATGCAATTTCTCTAGTCATGTGACCATTTCATAAGACGTCGCTGGATGTGATCTTTGAGGAGATTGTTAAATCGACATCACTCATGATGTTTTTTCACAGCCAGTCAACATTTCTTGAGCATTTGTT
The DNA here is from genome assembly GCA_000484575.1 of Olivierus martensii. NCBI lineage: Eukaryota > Metazoa > Arthropoda > Arachnida > Scorpiones > Buthidae > Olivierus > Olivierus martensii. The sequence goes on from AYEL01055744.1 coordinate 28,047, forward strand.
TACCCATCAAACAAGTTTTTTTTCTTAATCTCAATAGTGATTGAATTTCTCAATTCTAGTAGAATGAATAGTTTTCACAGCCAGTCAACATTTCTTGAGCATTTGTTTACCTATCAAACAAGAAGTTTTTTTTTTCTTAATCTCAATAGTGATTGAATTTCTCAGTTCTAGTAGAATGAATAACTTTTACTCTCCAACCAAATATTTGTTAGCATTTAAAACAATGCCATTTACCTTTAGACAGTGTTAATTTTTCTTCCTATATAAATTTTATTATTGTTTTTATTTAAATTTTTGATTCAAATTACATCATTAAATGTAAAAATAAATAAAACTTGGTTTAAAATCTCAAATTTATTTAATAAATGTAGATGATCTGACAAACTAACAACAATATCCAAATCGCATGCTCAACTTTCCAAAGTTTTCAATGCGCATGTCCCATCACACCAAATATAACATGTTTGATGTTAAGGAAAGTTGCTTGCTCTGCCTCTTTTTCATTGGAGGTGATGATGTTGCTGCAATGAGTATGCAATGACAAATTGTATGTGCAATTTTGGTATGACGTTGAATGCAACCAGATTGATGCAATATCGACTAGTTTGCAGCCAGCCTTACAGAAAATATTTTGGATTAACAATTATATCATCAGTAGGAATCATTGAAAGTTTGTGATTTTCATAATATCTTGCACAATTTTTATACATATCAAAGAAATACAATACTGATAATTTTAACTTCTTAATACAACCTTTGTATTAAAATACTTAATTATAAACTCAGTCTAAAAATCTAAATATTTCTTTTTCTTTTTAAGGCATGCAATAATTATAAATATGATTCATTCACCCATTTTTTTTTTAAATGGATGCATGAATTTTATTTTTTAAACAACCAGATTTTAGATTTTTGTTATTCTTTCTTTTATATTCTTTGCATACTTAATTAACTTTTTATATTATAACTTATTTGTCTATATATGTTTTTTCTTTTTTTTTTTTTTTATAATATCTTGCATAATTTTTATAAGTAAGTGAATTCTTATGAGATAATGAAGTGAAAATGAACAACACAAAAATTAAACTTGATATCAGATTGAAAAAAATAAATATCTTGCATTAGAAAGATAAAGCTTTAGAAACTGATTTATATGTAGTTTAATAAATTACATGCAGGGCCGGATTTACCTATAGGCTGACTAGGCTGCGTCCTAGGGCCCTGCAATTCTAGGGGCCTCAAAACTATCAATCAGTTTTCAACTTTTATAAACTTTTAATAAAAACCGATTTTTTCTTATTAAAGTGCTAGATAAAAAGTAAAATTTTAAAGGTTCCTTATAAGAGTTATAAGGAGTCTTTAAAATTAGACATAGCTGATTTGAATTTTTAGGGGCCCCCAAAAATGCAAATCTGGCTCTGATTACATGTTATTACAAAATGTTATATGATTTAATATTTTAAACTCAAATACATTTCAGCAGTAATTATATGCACACTATTATTTATTTAGTAAAGTGCTTTCAATACAAGACCATCTTCAGCACTATAAACCATAGGATCATACGAATAAATTTAATTTAACATCATTATTAGGTTCAATTCTAAATTTGAATTTAGAATTGAATGAACGTAATAATGATGTTAAATTAAATTTATACGTACGATCCAATAGTTTATAGTGCTGAAGATGGTCTTGTACTGAAAGTGCTTCACTAAATTAATAATAGTGCAACTTTTATAAATTTTCAATAAGAAAAAATGGGTTTTATTAAAGTGCTAGATAGAAAGTAAAATTTTAAAGGTTCTTTATAAGTTATAAGGACCCTTTAAAATTAGACGTAGCTGATTTGAATTTTTAGGGGCCCCAAAGCTCTTTAAAATTAGACGTAGCTGATTTGAATTTTTAGGGGCCCCAAAGCCTTACTCGTCCTAGGGAACCTTTAAAATTAGACATAGCTGATTTGAATTTTTAGGGGCCCCAAAGCTCTTTAAAATTAGACGTAGCTGATTTGAATTTTTAGGGGCCCCAAAGCCTTGCGCATCAGTAGGGCCCCTAAAAATGCAAATCCGGCTCTGGAAATAAGTAATAGAATATTACCAATTAATCTTTGAGAGATAGAATAGAAATAATTTTTATTTGGAGTTTATTGGCATTAAAAGTCCATCATATAAAATAAATTAAACAATATATAATTTCATGATTGAAGCTTATTGAAATGCTTAGAAAGTAGGATTTTTAATCAGAATGACTTTTGACATTCTTGGGAAAAAATTATCATCATAAAATTTATTTATTATTTATCAATAGGAAAGACAATATTAGCATTTAATCTTAGTAAAGTCTTTCATATCTTGATAATCTAAACTACTGCAATAATAATAATAATACAGTAATAATATGATAGCATAATTCTAATATAACTACTAAAATATATGAAAAATCTTAATGAAAAAATACAGTACTCTAATAATAATAACTTTAATAGACATTTCAATTTAAAATATTAAATCAATCATTATTATTTTTTAAAAATGCATAAATGCATTTTTTGATACAATAGGCAAAATGAAAGCAATAGTTTTTTAAGAGTAAAATGAATATAATTTTAAATTATGTGTTAGATAAATCTATAATTACAATGGAATTAAATTCTTTTTAATTTAATTAAAATAGCTTTTCCTTTGATCTTGTTTGCAAATCGCAAGGATATACGTTTGCTAGATATTGAAGCTCAAAGACCAAATTCTACTGTACTGATTGATCAACTAGAATATGCAACTGCTCTAGATTTTTATTATACAGAAGGTCTTATATTCTGGACAGATGCTCGTCTAGAGGTGATAAAAAGAATGTATATTAATAATCCTAAAACTGAAGAAGATATAATTAAAAGAGAATTTTTTTCTACTGATGGATTGGCATGTGATTGGTTAGGTAAAAAATTATATTGGACTGAAGTAAGTAATTTGGAAATAAGCAATTCTCAAATAGAAGTAAGCAATTTGGATGGCAGTTATCAAAAAGTATTATTTTGGAAAGATTTGGATCGGCCAAGGGCTATCGCTTTAGTCCCAATGGATGGGTAAGATAATTTTAATTATAATCATTAATATTATCTATTCAATAGTATCATTTCTATTCTGTAACTATAATCACTCTTTACTGCCCTATTTATTGAAACAAAATTATTAAATACTTCATAATGTAATCTTTCAGGAATTTTATTAATATGTTAAAAATTACAACTATCTTCACATAAAATAATTAGAATTAAAAATAATTTCAATTATTGCATAAATAAATATGTGTTCCTATCATTTATAAAGAGTTTTATAAAAATTTTTTATGAATGAAATTAAAATACAAATGAAATGTAATGGAATTGATTTGTGTTTAAATATTTATATACTGGTAATCTTTTAAATTAATGAATCTTCTGAAATTTAGTTGTAATAATTACAGATATTCTCTATTTTACAAGTTTACATATATCTGGCTTATGTAAAATATTGCCTATAATTTTTTTTATTTTTTTCAGACAGAGAATAAATATCTATTGTATTTGTAAATTACAAATACAAACATATTAATTTATAACATTGAAAAGTTAACAAGATCAAAAAATCAAAAAGAATATGCAACTGCTTTAGATTTTTATTATACAGAAGTTCTTATATTCTGGACAGATGCTCGTCTAGAGGTGATAAAAAGAATGTATATTAATAATCCTAAAACTGAACAAGATATAATTGATTTATTTATGTTTTTGTATATATTTTTTTGATCTTAAGTATCATATTATTGATATGCTATAGATCCAAGCAGTGTATTCTCCATTTCAATTAGGGAACATACCTTGATTAAAGGTTGAATATCACCCTGATCAACGGGAAAGATGGCAATATTTGTTTCAGGGTTAGATACCGAATTTAAATTTTTATATTTATGATTTATTTTCATAAATTAAATGATAAGAACATATATTAAGACTCAAGCGGAGGTTTTTGGTTCGAAGACAGTTTAAAATTTTGCAGCGTAACATATAAACAGAGGAGGCATGAATTACTTCTTTTTTTTTTCTTTTGTATGGTAAGCTTGGTGGCTAAATTTTGATTGCCCCTTTCCACTCAAATAGAGTACTAAGGGAGCCATTCTGGGCCAACATTAAAAGCAAAATGTAGAAAAAAACAAAGAACCTTTCCAACTTAACCTATGTGATGACATGTGTGAAAGTAACCTAACCCATTTCATGTTAGGTAGAAGCTTAGAACTACTGTATGTTAGTAGAAAAATTAAGTACTATGTTAAGGTGACCAGACATCCTGCTTTTGGCGGGACAGTCCCGATTTTTAACAATTTGTCTCGCTTCCTGCAGCGTTTTAAAAAAGTCCCAATTTTTGGAAAGAATGCATGACAAGCTAGGGTACGGCGGGAGATCGTGAAGGGAATATACGGTTTTGGGCGGTCATGTGGCTATTTAGCCAGGATATGAGTTTTATATTATTTTTGTTAATTTTATAATGTTAAAACGGCGGGAGATCGTGAAGGGAATATACGGTTTTGGGCGGCCATGTGGCTATTTAGCCAGGATATGAGTTTTATAGAACAACTTCTATATCTTTCTTAATTAAAAGAGATTGCTCTATATTAACTTTTGGCTTTCGTGATATGGACCCACACTAAAGGCTCAAAAGTCACAACTTGACCACCATGGATGTATACAATATCTAAATGGCTGATTTTATTTAATTCTTATAATTTTATAGAATTTAATAATTTATTATATTAAAATATACATGTTATAGACAAGAAGTTTGTTGGATGATTAAAGAGTTCATTTTGGCTATTTATTTAAAGTGAATAACACCAAAGCGCAGTGGCATCTTACCCCGAATATTCGCGGTAAGATGGCTAATTGTAAATTTTTTTTAATTATAAATCATGACCCGATTGTTATTTCAAAGTTTTTGATGGAATCATATATGCAAAACACTTGTAAGTTTAAGTATAAAAAATATGAAATGAAAATATTCAATTTTAATATGAGTTTTAGGGTCAAAAAGAAAAAGTATGGTAACTTTCCCCGATCCAAAAATATATGAAATGTTGAATCGAAGCATGCAAGGAAGAATACTAATCAAGGAATTGAAATCGATCCACTAATATATGAAATGTTGAATCGAAGCATGCAAGGAAGAATACTAATCAAGGAATTGAAATATTCCATAGTTCATGAACAAATACATAACTGCAACTAATGCCAATATTTATAATATATAATAATTAATTTGAATGCAAAAATTACGGCTAATATTAATTTCATTTATTGTATTTTGTTATGTATTTTTAATCCTTACACCGATTTCTTGAAGATATATAAAATCCTTATATTGCCAAGCACACTTAAATGATCTTATATTAAAATTTACTGTATTTTGCAATTTTTGATTGCTGACATTTGAATTTGATATAAAACATTTGTTTAGAAACTATTTTTAGCTCAATTAATAAAAATATTTATAAATTATATTTGATAAAGCATGATATCAACATTTGTTTCTATTTGTTGTAAGAATTTTCAAATTTGTATTATTATGAAGTGATTCAAGTGATTTATATGATATATTTGAAGAGCATTAAATAAATAAATCTAATATGTTAGATAAGTTTTTCTCATATTATAGGCTATAGCTTCACGAAAGGCTGTGACATATTTTAATATTTGAAGTTTTTTTTATTATTCAATTTTTTATAAATGTTTATAACAAAAAAGGAAGAAGAAAAATTCAAATGTATAAAATAATATGCAATTACATTCATCCCATTAAAATCATTTAATAATTTTCAGAAGGCTGCAATAGCAGTTCATTTTAGTTATTCTTTTTAATTATTGTTTTTAATTTAATTATTGTTTAATTAATTATTGTTTTTTCAAATAAAAGAAATTTGTATTTTAATAGACTTTAGTAAAAAATGTAATAATAAACATCTAATTAAACAGTTAACAAAAGTTTTAATTAGAATTGTTATTTTTTTCTTTTTTTAAATACTGAACTTGTACATGAAATATGTTTTATTAGTTTTATTAATAATATATACATATATAATATATTTATTTATTTATTATTAATCATTCTTAATTAAAGTGTTGGTTATTGATCGACATCTTTTAATTTGTTTTCGTCAATTTAGAGAGTTGCGAAATTTAAAGTTTGAAAAGCATTAAATTAGATAGCGTATTATTGCTTTTAAAATAACATTAAAAATAATATAATTGAATAAATTATAACATGGATTATAGTTACATGATAATGATTGCATTGATTAAAATTTATGTAAATATGTAAATTTATGTTTATTTTTCATCCGATTCAATAATCAAGTAAAGATAAATTATAAAAATACAGTTCATAATGGAAAGTTTTTATGTATATAAGTTTAGTTTACGTTACATATTTATATATTCAAGTTTATAAATTCTAACTGAAATTGGGTGTTATCTATGTTACATGTATCTTTTAAAAGTTATAAAGTTCTAAATTAGCATCGTATATGTGATAATCAATTTAAAAGTGATTTCATAAATTTTGTAAATAAATAAGTTTAAACCATTCACCTTCCACATCTTGGGTAATTATTTCAAATAATTGCTAAATTTAAGAAGACAAATAAATTAATTAAAAATGACGTTTATGCATATGGCGCTTATTGACATTTTTAATGTCAATAAAATGTTGATATATACTATTAATATTACATTTGAACCGGTAAAAATATTTAATATATATAAAAAACTATGCTTATACTCACTTTTCTTCAAACATTCGTGATTCTTGTTAAATTCTCTTCATCTCCTACAAAAACGAAGATCGTCTGGTAAAGAGACACTCACCTTCCACATCTTGGGCGATTATTTCAAATAATTGCTAAATTTAAGAAGAAAAATAAATTAATTAAAAATGACGTTTATGCATATGGCGCTTATTGACATTTTTAATGTCAATAAAATGTTGATATATACTATTAATATTACATTTGAACCGGTAAAAATATTTAATATATATAAAAAACTATGCTTATACTCACTTTTCTTCAAACTATAAAAATATTTAATATATATAAAAAAACTGTGCTTATACTCATTTTTCTTCAAACATTAGTGATTCTTGTTAAATTCTCTTCATCTCCTACAAAAACGAAGATCGTCTGGTAAAGAGAGCCATCGACCAATCAGAAACGAGCAGACGACATTATAATAAGAGTTAGAATATGTCGTCTGCTTACTAATTGCTTTGTGATTTTTATTTACTTTTGATTCAGTTCAGTCACTTTTCAATTATTTTGTATGACTAATAACGCAATAACGTGGAAATCTGCACAGATAACGCAGTTTTTAAGATTGCGATAGAAGAAAATGCAATTTGTACATCGACAATTTAATAATGTAAGCATCATAAAAGTTACTTTGAATATATCAATTTTTGATTTGAATATATTTTTGAATATATTAATTTAATAATATTTCTATTAAATTAATATATTAAAAAATTAATAATAATGTGCATATAATTACTGCTGAAATGTGTTTGAGTTTAAAATATTAAGTTAAAATAAGTCTAAGCAGAAATTGTTATATGATTTGATTGATGCTACAAACTATTCAGATATACACATAGGTATTTCAAATTTCTTAAATGTGCTAGCAGTTCCTTAAATGTAATTATAACAATAACCCAAATATTGTTTCCAAAGTATGGTTATGAACTTCATATTTATTTTACAAAATCATATTTTTAGAATTCCTACTGATTAAAATATATATATTAAATATAATAAAAATAGCCTTTTTAATATTTTAATGCAAATTCAATATGTTAATACATTATTGAAAAATTAATTCCTATTAATGATTTTTTCAATTTATATCTACCAGTTATCAATATGAATATTTTTACATCATTGGAATTGTTGTTGTTCAGACTGAATTTAATTACTTCAATGAATAATTACAGTTATCTTCAGTATCAATAGTATTATTTTTGGTCTTTTTGTTCATAGACAAAAACCTTTGTAGCATAATCATAAAATTCTTGTTTCAGATAATTAGCAATTATCAATTTTATGAAACAGCACAGGAAAATATTTTTTATAAAACAGACTTATTTGGACAAAAGTTGAAAATTAACTTTTTTTTCTTTCATTCTATTCAAACTCTAAAATCACTAGTTATATCTTGAGAATAACATAATTCCAGAATCATCAAATCACAATGATTGATATTATAAGTGACTTGATTTATGATGGTTTAATTCACAAATTCATATTTATAATTATTATTTTCATATAAGATAGTTCCTAAAACTTCTGAAACTGATGTCATAGCTCATTTATGCTGGCATATAAATACACCAAATGTCAATCCAAAACAGAAAGCCTATAAATATCAGTCTAATTTGGCAATTTGTAATGGCTACTTGAATTATGATTTTTCCACATAGTTTTTCATGTTATGTTATTTTTATGAATTTCTGAAATTTTTACTATTCTTTGTGTCTGAAAAAAAAAATGTAAAATTATATACGACACTTTATAATTATTATGTATTATATTACATAAGAATTTATCTCCATTTATTGTTTTAATACAAAATGTGTTTGTATATAATGTTTCTAAAGATAAATATTAAATTTTTATTTAATTTTCCTGAATGTTATTTTTATTAACATTCAGGAAAATTAATATTTGGTATTTTAACAAAATGAAAAGAATTTTCAGGAATCAAATCCTTATATTATTATTACACTATGAAAAATGGAGGTATGATTTCTAATAACTATTCAATAATTAATTAAATTGTAAGAATATCATTATATTTGAAAATACTTTCATCTATCAATCAAGTGGTTTGGAAATTGAAACATTTTATGCAGTGATAAATTTTCTGACAATAACAATCTATTATTTCCAGTTAATGTTCTAGAACTCACAAACACACTGCGTGTGTGTGTGTTGTCTATATTCTAAAACCATGCAAAATATAGATAGAAAGAAAACTATAGGAAGATAGTATCATGTCTACATAATTACAGGAGTTGCTGGCAACACAATGTCTTTTAGGAATATATAAGTCAATTCATTGTTATAGATCAATTTAATAACCATTTTCAGTTAAAGAACCTACTATAGACTCTTATCTACTGCAAGTATCAGATAAATATATTCCAAAAACTGTATCAAAACTGCTAATTTTAAAGAATGAACCTCTAGTTACTTTTTACCAGAAATAAATTAAAATTTTGTTATTCCTTTAAGAGATCAGTTTCTAGAATTCCTACTTGTAGTTTTTTCTCTACTGTTGAGGATATTTTGGGGTTAATTTTAAAATGGCCAGCAAATTTTAGTCTTGTTTTCTACATATAAGATTTTATTTTTAAATTTTTTTTCTGCCCTTAAAATATTGTCATCCAAGACCAGTACTTAATCATCTTATGAACTGGTCCTGAAAAATTAAGCAAGCACTTTAATGTCCAAATTGATACTGTGAAATGTAGGTTTATCAAATTCAAGCTTATTAAATAAGAAAAGTTTTGCAATTGTGGCTCTGTATCAATAATATTCTATGTAAATAATGCTGTGATACTGTTTCTTGATTGCATCATTGCTTTCAACATGAAATAATATGAAGATATAGATTTCATAAACATCAAGTTGCATAAACATAATACCTGTAATTTCTTGGGAGTTTTCTTACAGACTTAACATAGGCCATTCAAGTAGGCTTTGTTACTTTCATCATGATTTGATGATTCTAGAATCTTTTCATCCTTAAACCTTGTTACTGTTATGTGATCGTTTTCATTCTGTCAACCAACACATTTATATTCACTAATTATCAAATCAGAATTTAATAATCTAATGCATAATTACTTGAAAAATTTCTTTATCCTTCACTTTGCAACTGATGAAATTCGGTTTGATTTGTATTTGAATCTGTTTGGGTAAAGTTCCTTCTTCCACATCCACTTCTATAAACACTTCCCCTACAGTTTGCCACCATTTTCCCCATTCTGTCGAACAAGTCACAACAGGTCTTTTTTCGTCGAAATGACTTAATGGCATTTCCAAAATTTAAATTAATTCCTAATGCATGAAAATAATCTTTATCTTGAAATTATTCCCCAGTAACGTGGAGAATAATGCCTTGTCTTCTCAATGCAAATATGGATAATACACTACCTGAAAGATAATCTTTCTAAAAATACTTTTGTCGTTTATATTTTTATCGAAGAACAATGTTGCCATCATAACAACACCAGATTCCTCAAAGTTTGTCGATAATCCTCGATTTCATTGAATTTTGTGCTTAAAATTTTAAAGATAAATTTATACAAAGAAAAAAATTATTTAAAATCTAAAAAATTTGCTAAATAAAAACAATCAACATCAACAAAATAGTTCTTAAAACATAATATAAAAAATTAGAGTTGTTAAATAAAAATATTTAAAACAGTACTAAAAATCCAAGCTCTTGTAAAAATCTTTCAAGAATAAAACATTTTCCAAGAAAGATAATAAAAATCTTCCAGAAAGATAAAGATCTTTCCAAGAAAGATAAATAAAAATGCTAAGAAAGATGGCAAGATAAGGAGGAAAAGCAAAATACGTTAAAAAATATATTAAGCCTAAAATAACTTTTTGTTCATTGTTTCTATTGGAATTATCTATATTATTATATTATAATAATTAAAAAATCTAACTGATAACCGATATAAAATATTGAATCTTTAAATAGCCTAAGGTTATTAAAGGAATAAATACTAGTATCTTAATACAAAATATATAAACACTATATTTGGAAATTTAAATATAATTTCAATAATTTCATTACTATAATATTCAAAACTCATTATTATTATTATTATTATTATTATATTATTTGTCATAAATCACTGATTTTATTCATGTTTTTTTAAAAATCAAATGTCAATATTTTTATATCATGTATATAAAAAATTAAATTTAATTACATTATTATTATTTATACATTTTTAAAGAATCTAGTTTATATTGAATTACTTTACTTCATTTTTAATTTTGCTATTTTTATACTGTGTTTATTGTCTTATTAAATAAGTTTATAATTTACATAGTATATTCATTTGTTTGGATTGGATTTTCTTCGATTGGAATACAGATTAATATTGTTTTTGTTTGCTATGTGGATTTACTTTGGGTTCATTAGTGATATATGAAAAAATCCAAAGCATTTAAATTTTGATTTAAACTTTCCTAATTGTTTTAAAGTTTTTGCTAGGAAAGTAATTAGAAATTTGTTTTCAAGTACTGTATTCCATTCCATGTTTAAAAAGAAATTTTGAAAACAACAGTCCCTTATTTAGTAAAACAAGATATTAATACAAGACATATTTATTTTAAAATAAGTCAAATTTTAAAATATTGAGTTTATAATATGTTACTAGGTATCATTATGTTGAACACTATACATATAATTATCATTATTATATTTATATACATTTGTGTTATATATATACGCAAATTAATTAAATATACTGTATTTTATTTGCCTAGCACCATTTTCAAACTGAATGGATCGTAAAATAAACTGTAAGCCTATTTTATTTCTCAACATTACATTGTAATGACCTCCGGTCAGTATAATGTTTAAAATATTATATACATATATTCTGGTACACTCTCAAATTTAATTCCATTATGATAAATAGCAGACATGATTAGCAGTTATTTTTCACATCTTATCGGTATCAATGATTGTTGATTTGAATGATGCCTTTCAATCGTTGATATAGATTTTATGTTACTATTTACAGCTTTTACTGATTCTATTTAGTGATTGAAATAAACTGTAATTATAAACATTCGGAACATGAATATTTCTGTCTATCACAGCATTTATATTCAATCTAAACACAATGTTAACTCTGATTGAATGAGTGGCAGCACTGAAATTAAAATGCAATGCTGTATAGCACTTTTGATCATTGTTAATTGCATTTAGAATTCATAAAAATCGTTATTTAGCAGCCACTCTCTAAACTTAATATATCGATTATGGTTTAAAATTTCATATTGGACAAAAAAATGAAGTCTTACTTATTTTAGATGTCAAAAGAGACCGAAAATTTAACAAATTTTTGTATATATCTATAGCAACTATCAACGACATTAAAACTTTACAAATTATATCCCAATCGAGGTCGCTTCGGTTCTAACTTTATAGTTAGAACCGAAGCGCCCTCTTAGTTATAGTGTTTTCATTGTTTGAGATTAAAAATTATAAAAACAGTACTGTATACTTCAAAAAATATTTTATAATGTACATTTTTTTGCACTATAAATTTTTACAATCGAACATGTTTGTTTTCAATTTATTTGTGAATATTTTAGTAACAAGATCTAAATTTATTATTTCTATTTAAAATAACATTCTTAAGAAGAAAAGAAAAATTAAATTAATTTTTTTTCGTATCATTTGAAAATAATCGTATTAAAAATTATATTTTGTTGTTTTATGTATGTAAGAATAATATTTTAATATCATATGTTTATTTTCGCATAAGAATTTTATGCAATAAAGAATTGGAACTGTTTTTATTTACTTTTTGGCTGTTTTAATAAATATGTATTCTTTTTTATTTATTTATCATGATATAGTTAGTTGCTTTTTCCTTCTGTTTATTTACGACTGCAACTGCATTGGATAAATCTGCTAGATATATATGCTTAGTTCATTTATAAAAAGACTAAATGACTATATGACTATACTATAAAAAAAATCTTAAAAAATGCGAGAAAAATCTATAAAGTACTGCAAAATGCTCGTAATTTTTTTTCCATTTTCAGACTCGACTGTAAATTTAAATACGAGTAATTCCTTTTACATTATTTCAATTATTTACTAGATTAATTTTATTAGTTTAATAATCAATGTGAAAATTTTAACAGTTTCTATTTAATTTTTATCAATTATAAATTAAAATTTTATTGTATCGAATCATTAAGTTAATTTATTATATTTTAGCAATCACGCAAGACTAAAGTAATTATTTAAATCTTTTAAAATATTAAAATTTAACTTGTAAAATCACGCATTTTTTAAAAGGAAATAACTATTATATCGAAAAATATTCAGTTTTATTTATGAAACGGTTTCATAAATCATATAAATTAATTAATTTTTCAAAGTTGGAAAAGAAAAATTAGCATTTTAATGGCAATCGTATTAAAATATTCTCTTAATTCGTGATATAATTATAACAGTCATAAGTAGAGTTTATAACATCATCAAATTGTTTCCTTCCATGATTATATTCACTAGAATAAATTATTGCATCGCATGTTTTCCTTATATATTTTACATCAGACAGAGAGATATAAAAAACAAACCAGGAATTAATGTGACAAAAATGACTTGTTCATTACCTGAATCCATTTGTTACGTCTTTTTTTACTAACATTTACGAGTTTCGAGAGAAATACGATGCGTAGATGCGCAGCTTGAATACATCCCACGTCATAATAACATGCAAATTCACTACGTTTTATTTCAAATCTGTAATATTATCACGTATATGCCAAACAAATCGGAATGTTAACATTGTTAGAAATATTTTATGCTCTGATACTTACAAAGTTTTTTTTTTCTTTCAATGATAAAAATTGAACAAAAGCAATTTCGGTAGAGTGCATTTTAGCTATGAAAAATATTCAGCAGTTGGGAATAAAACCATTTTTTGTTTCAGTTCTGAATGTTTTATTTTTCAGATAATTTGATCTATTAGATAAGTTTATCATATGTTCGATGCATAATTATTTTTCTAAAAGTATTAAATCTTTGTTTTAATTTTTATATTCGATGTAAAAATTCTAATTAATAATTTAGAAATTTTATATTATACTGTATACTATATAGTATATGCTTTTAATTATATTAATTTTAATTCTATTTAGATGTTTTTTACATGAGAAATTTTGCCATTATTTGTTATTGGTTTTAAAATTTTTACCATTTCTAAAAAATATTTCAGTTTTTCTCTCCCACACTTAGGCCTACCTCATTTATTTAACGCATATCAATGCATATCTTTAATTTATTACAAAAACATGTTTATATATACTTCTTATATTTATTTTGTCTTAAATAAATTCTACATCTACTGTATATAACGCTTGCTATTTTTTATTCAAGTTTTATTCACATATTCTAAGCTTTTTCGAACAAAATTTCTAAATTTTTAAATCATTCTTCTTCACACGCTACCTGTCTTCACATATTTTTATTCATTCAGTTCTTCGATATACAGTATTCAAACATCTTTTTTTATCTATTATATTTTTCTAAGCACGCTATAATTATAAATTAACTTTATTTTGTTTTTTATTCCTATTCATAGCATATTGATTCCGCGGAATTTAATTCTGCTACTATATCACATGCCAATATCTTAATAATATTTCTTAAAACAGATATAGTCATATTTATTGATTTTTATTTATATTTGCTTCAAGAGCTTCTGCTCTTAACAAAGTAGCTACCACTTCATTCTCGGTTCTAGTTTCATTATATACAGTATATTCATGCATTACATTCAACAAAATTTGTAAACTTAACTATTTTATTAATTAAACATTCAATTTAATCATTCATTCAAACGAAACTTTATACGCAGATCTAAATTTTACTAAACCTAGAAATAAGCATGAAATTATAAACGAAAACAAAGTTTCTTTATCTACGGAACAAACATAATTTATTTCTGTATACTTGATTCGTATTTCACTATAAATAATTTGTCATTTTTCATCTATTGTATACAGAATATATTTAAATATAATAATAATAATTTAAATATTCATGAAAGTACAGCTTTTACTTTTTTAATATTAAAATGGAAACAAATAGAAAAAAACGATTATTGTCACTTATCACATAATATCGTTATAGATTTTTATAAATTCAAATAAATATACAATTTTAATATTTTTGCTTAAATTATATAAATTTCTTAAGCATACGCCTTAAAAACAAATACAGTACTACAGATGATTCTGTAAGATCGTGATTTCTCATCAATTGTATCAAACCAAACTCAATCCATATTCCTTTCTAAGAATAAACTGTTACAGTTCAAAAGTACTGTATACGCATTAATATTTTCACTTTCTCTTTTAAATCTTTTCATGCTTCTCATCAATTGTATCAAAACAAACTCAATCCATATTCCTTTCTAAGAATAAACTGTTGCAGTTCAAAAGTACTGTATACGCATTAATATTTTCACTTTCTCTTTTAAATCTTTTCATGACGGTTTTCGTTCTTTAATATTATTGAACTATTTTGAGAGAAATGTACTATGACTATTAAAAATACATAAATGTAGAAAGTTTTCAAATAATCTGAGATAATAATTTTAAGAAATATATTTCTTTCCCTAGATACTTATTAGCTTGGCAGATCATGTACCACATTGGTTAAATCCAAACATATTTATATTCTAAATGTTTTAATAATTGTAATAAGCGAAATAAAATTTTAAAATTATCTAATTACACTTCTCTTCGAACATTATATTATTCGACACTTATGTTACTTATTCACTTATAGGCCTACTTGAAACCTATTTTCACCCGTTTTACTTATGCAACTCTACGGAGTTTTGTCATTTTCAAGACAGTAATCTTGAAATGTAGCACAAGTTCTTTTATATTTTCTTTCGAGTACTCGAAGAGCTTATGTACCATAAAATTTCAAATCAAACTGAATCAAACTTTTCCATATCACTTTACTTTATCAAATTTTTAAATTTGTTTTTCTTCAAATATTCGAACTAATAAACCTAAGCTAAATTTTCTTTACTGTGATAAATATTTACTCGTTTATTCTTTTCTGAATATGGATTATATTTATAGCTATATGAGTATTTTTAATATCACAAATACAATATTCTTTCTAGATTTCGATGGACAGGCTTTAAAAATACATTTATTCAATTTATAGAAATAATCAGGAATGTTGAAGAGTAATCATAAAATTTATAAATTTTATTATTATATAAATTATATATTGGATTTTGATTGACAGGCTTTAAAAATACATTTATTCAATTTATAGAAATAATAAGGAATGTTGAAGAGTAATCATAAAATTTATAAATTTTATTATTATATAAATTATATATTTTGAAATCAAACTACATTGTTAAATTATTATCTGGAGATCTGCAATGTAATATAAATAACATATTCATAATCTTGATAATTTTAGTACCAATGTGTGTAAGCTAATGCTCCACTAATTAAGATGCATTAATTACTACGAAATCCATACGAATTATTATGGTAATATACTGTTAAATTTTCATACATTAAAAATATCTTTACATACTTTCAACTTATCATATATTAAGTTTTCTCGTAAACAAATATGGCTGCCATTGCATTATCTTTTATATACTTTTACAAATTTATTAACTTCTCTTTACAGATGTACAACGTGAAAACATTCGGATTTGTATAAATTAATACACTAAATTATTTGATATCTAAACTGCAAGAGAACCAATATGAGAATTTTCCAGATTCTCAAAAATAGGACATTAATAAAAACAATATTATGAAATTATATTTTATAAAATTTTTAGATTTTCTTTTGGAGGAAAATTCGAAAAGAACTTTCTGCGATTTCTTATAGGATAAAAATTATATATAAATCATATTTCATTGCTCTTATGAGATTTTTTCAGTTTTTATTTATAGCCTATAGGCTGCTAGCGTGTTTTGAAGTTTTAAAATGCCTATTAAAATAATTGTAGTTTCTTTCATTGTGAAAATTGAAATTTGTTCTGACAAGAAAATCAGCTTAATCACAAATTTGATCTGGTCAATTAAATACTTTATATCATTCGAGAATCTATCGTTTAATTGTACAATCTTTTATCATATAGAATATAGTGTAATAAATTCTTATGACTCAAGAGTTGAATTATAAGACCCAAATCTAATGGTTAATATCTCTCTACGGAAATACGGTATTGGATAGCAATAATTCCTTCTCCATCTATAGTTCACCTACAACTCACTATTCTCATTTCACTATGATTTTCGTGTCGATCAAGCAATCGTTTTACGCATACCGTTCATTCTTGTGTATAACTAGAATTAATTACTTTTTTATTTTAGCATATATTCGATATAGAATATAATATAAGCATATCAGAGATCTTTATTGACATTAGGAAAACTATAAGTCAATATACATGTGCAACCATCGAGATTCCACACTATATCTTCACTTTCGATATTATCTACACAATCTTCCTTTATATATATTCGTATTCCTAAGAAAATTTTATAAGTTATCGTAATATCCACCCGCATTTGTCTCTATTCCAAAGTAAATCGACTCTTTTTATTTCATTTGCATACGAACTACATTCTATACACTTTTTTTCATTGTAGCAATTTCTAATATGTTCTCCCTTATCTCATATTACATACTTCAGTTCTAATATAGTCTATCCGTCTTCTTTTATTTCCATTCTGATTCATTTCAGGTGGTTGGTCAGATCACAAGAGACTGAATATTTATGTTCTCCCAACTCTACAAAATGTCTTTAAATTCTTTAATAAAACTTAATTACTTTTAAAGCTAATTGGATATTAATTGAAAATAGGATTCAAAACCTATAAAATATAGGCCATTATAATTATATCTATTGTTATAGAAAATACTGAGCTAAATATAGAAATAATCACCATTGTTAGCTAACAGCTGCATTGGTCGCTCCATCACTATTCCTGAACCATGAGCCAAAAGAATGGGATTACGCAACCACTATCTTATGATGAAAGTCAGTATTTCCTAAAGCTTCAATTTCCTATTTCTTAGGTGCTTTATGCTAGAAGAATGTCTGACTACAGACTCAACCATCTAACAATAAAATTGCCCCATTAAAAATGCAAAAGTTAAGAAATTTTAAATCCTCGATCATAAATATTTCATCAAATTCCTTGGTATATTTACAATGAACTAATAATTATTCTAAAACTATCAGATAATAGAAGAAAAATTCATACTGAACCACTTTATTATTATTTTAATACGTATTGTCTTTGTTTTCTAAACTTTAAATTAACAATATTTAATGAAAAATAAATTGATTACTTTTCAATATTTCATTTGTTAACAGATTATTTTATAAACAAATAAATGAAACATTTTTTAACCTATATTCTCTTTATTATTATTATTTTTAGCAATGGACGTCAACAAAGATTAATATGATTTTTTTGCACAACGCGTTATTAAACCGAAGAATTCACGAAATGAAAAAAAAAATGGTTTCTCGAATCAAACCAATATTACTCTTTCTAATCCAACATACCAGCAAGAGTCATTAACAAGCTTTCAAAAAGTACCTAATGTAAAAACTTTACTTACTTTTTATATATCAGTAGAAAAAGCTTACACAAGTCGATAATGTCTTCTACACCAATTATTTCAAGAGAATGGAGTCAGTTAAATCACTTTATCTCAATCCATCATCAAGACTGGAATAAATGATTTTTTTTCTTACCTTTAAGATGTTTATTTTGATATTTAATCTAATTTATTTATTTTCCATACATGATACCATGAGATATTGGATAAGACAGATCTCGTTAAGAGATAGATTTTTATCGGTTTGACTTTTTAAGTTTGTTTGCTTTCTTGAAGTTAATTAGATTCTGTTGATTTTTCATTTTTATGTGTTAAAGAATAATGTTTACCATAACTAACCTTAAATATACTTCTCCAGTATATTTCACATTTTAAATCTTTATTCTTTTTCCATTATTGGAATTACGGAATAAATATATATTTTATATTTGATTTTTTTATTATATGTGTAGAGAATGTTGTATAAATATCAAGTAAGTTTTCGTATATTTAATGATATTTAAATTATAATATTCGAAAGAATATTCAAATCAGTTTTTAAAACTTTATAATAAATCTCATAAAAGTATAATCGAAAGATCAATGTGATGCTGTCATGTAAACAATATATAAAATTTATTTTCTCAGAGTCAAAGGAATTCATCTTAGATAAGACCATTAATTTTTTATAATTATATAAATTATAAGACACTCTTACGAAAACATTATGTGGTATATAACTATTTTCTAATATGTTCGATAACAGATCGTTTAAAGATTTAAAAATTTGAGCCGTTGGCGGATAAAATTTCCAAATTTCCTATACAATCTTAAGTATAAAATATAAAAATATGAGAGTTAAATACTCGTATTTCGAAATTCGAAGTTTTTAGAGCGAGTTGCGAGCAGTCGAATCTTTTGTAAATGCACAAAATATTTATTATACATTCCCATTTCGGATCAATGTTAATAACACGCTGCCTACTTAATTATAATTCAAGTTAGAAAGTGAGAACGATTCACTAATGATCAAAATTATTCCGACTACTAACTAACAGAATTAACTGGTACTCAGCTTCGCATTGCTAACCATCATTACCCCCATTCTCTGTCGAATTCTGTTGAGTTTGGCCGCATAAAATTGGCAATATTTATCCTGGGGGCAAGATTTTTCTCACCAATAACAAGAGAATTTATAAAACTATACGCGTTTAATACGATCTATGCAAATTTCCGGTAATGGAATGGTTGAGATTCTAACAATAGTTAATGAGCTATCTCTCAGTTGAGTCAAAAGTTTCTGCCTTCGGGTTGCAACCAAGCTATATCGCTCGAAGGAATGTAAGAGAAGTTTAATTACGAAATGGCTGGATATGCATATGACATGGATACGGTGGTTATTAATATGCATGAAATATAGATATTGACAGAATATTAATTTAAACTTTATATAAGAAGTTCACTTTCTTCCTAAATTTGTTAATTAGATTGTCTATAAACAAATCTGAGCTAGTCAATTTTTTTTAATAAATGCCATACAATTCATAGAAGATAACCGAGAGCTGGCACATAAACCCATGTTAATCATTTCCATCATACCTTCCACGCCAATAGATCCATGTTATAATAATTATTATAAAATAATAAAGCCAATAAATTATAAACATTTTAAAATAACATTAAATTCATATTTTATTTTCATTTTAATTATTATTATATACGCAATTTTTTTCGAATCTTGTTGGCTGTTTCGAAAAAATTAAAGAAAATTGAATAGTATTTTAATAAATAGCTTACCAAAGTAAAATTCTCGAATTTATTCGAAGCCATTTATTGCTTATCTTTAAACTTTTACTTTTTAATTAAAATTTAATAAAAAAAAAAGAATCGAGTTAATTTTTTACGTAAACATAAATATATTGCTATTGATTTTATAAATTATTATTCCTGCAGGCAGCGAATAAATAAAACTAAAAAAAAAACTTTTAATTTAAATTATTGATTATTTATATAAAAAATTA
>AYEL01055745.1:0-23340 GCA_000484575.1 Olivierus martensii
AAAACAGCAAAATCATATTATTTGGAAAGGGCCAAATTTTCCCAAATTTTAATTTATTGGATCAAGGATAAACTAAGAAGGAAAAGTGGAACGTGATAGAGAAATTCGGACAAATATGGACAATCCGTTCTTGAATTTTTGGCAGTCCAAAGAACACAAATGTATTAAATGATTCGGATTGAATTCGAATTAGGGTGATAATTAAAAATTTATTAAAATATCCAATTAAAATCAAATTTTTGGGTAATACAACAATAATATTAATAATATGATAAAATTTGATATTTTAACCATTTTTTCTTGATTTAAGCAAAAATAACAAAGTTATCGGTTTTTAAACTTTGTCTTGAATTTCGAGGACGAGGAGTGCAAGAGACATGATTAGAATTTCGAGGTGATGGAGCAGTAAAGGTTAACCTTTTGCACTCCAACACCTAGCTATGCTAGACACGCCTGCTCCGTCTTGCACTTCAACACCTAGCTATGCTAGACAAAGTTTAAGACCCAAAAACTTTGTTATTTTTACGTAAATCGGCTAGACAAAGTTTAAGGCCCAAAAACTTCGTTATTTTTGCTTAAATCGAGAAAAAATGGTTAAAATCTCCAAATTAGTTAATTTTGCGTAAATCGAGAAAAAATGGTTAAAATCTCAAATTCTATCATATATTCGTAAATCGAGAAAAAATGGTTAAAATCTCAAATTCTATCATATTTTCTGCTCCAATGACTTGATAGCCAAGACAAAATTTAAAACTTAATAACTTCGTAATTTTTGCGTAATGGTAGCCAAGACAAAATTTAAAACTTTTAATAACTTCGTAATTTTTGCGTAAATCGAGAAAAAATGGTTAAAATCTCAAATTCTATCATATTTTCCATATATCTGTAGTATTTCTCAAAAATTTGGTTTTACGTTGATATTTTAATAAATTTTTTATTAACCCTTTAATTCGAACCCAATCCGAATTAATTAAGACATTTGTGATCTTTGCACCCCCAAAAATTCAAGAACAGTTTGTCCAAATTTGTCCGACTTATACTATCATGTTCCACATTTCCTTCTTAGTTTATCCATACTTATTTTTTACAGATATCTTGGTCCAATAAATTATAATTTGGGAAAGTTTGACCCCTTGTAAATAATATGATTTTAGCACTTTTTCACACACAAAATTTGATAGTTGTAAATAATATGATTTTACCACTTTTTCACACAAAATTCGATAAATTAATTTTATTTAAGTTTATAAATAAAATTCAATAAATTAGTTTTATTTAAAAATATATAAATTTCTACTTATCAGAGAAATAAAACAACCAATACCACGCTTGACGACTGACGCGGAAGTCGGGAAATATCCAATGGTTTTCTAAATCAGCTGATTGTTTGTTTACATTAGTTATATTTTAAATATAATACAAAAATTTAAATAATAAAGTAATTTTTGTGTTATCTGCAGTCGAAACAAGTAATTTGTAGACGAGGGGTGCATAATTATCATCAACGTCCATCCAAGGTCAACTACATGACTTTATGGCTCTGGGCGAGTTACATTCTCTTAAGTAGGGAGGAGAGGTATGAAAACCTGTCCCCTTTGTTTGAAAATGCTATTATTATTATATAACCCGTCCCCTTTGTTTGAAAATACTATTATTATTATATTTTAACTATTTTTTTAAAATTAATGACTTAGAATGACTAAATACAGAGAAATAATTCACAATCTGCCATTTTTAAAAGGCACTGAGACAAATCATGAGTAAAAAAACCTGTAAAATGCAATAATTTATCAAAAATCAGTGCTAAATCTGGCATACAGATGGCAGGGTATAAAAATGATAATTTATCAAAAATCAATGCTAAATCTGGCATACAGATGGCAGGAAATAATTTATCAAAAATCAGTGCTAAATCTGGCATACAGATGGCACGATGATAGCATATACAAATTACAGCAATATTTATTAAAATAAAAAAATTTTCAATGACATTAGCAATGTTTATTAAAATAAATAAATTTTCAACAAATGTAAAGATACAGCATATTTATTAAAATAACAACATTTTCAACAAAGTCGACATTCTCATATATAAATAAATTTTCAACAAAGACATTCTTATACATACTAATACTTCTTATAAAATAAAAAGTATTTATATGCATTATTTGAAGAAAATATGAAGAAAAATGACTAATAAATAATTATTTTTCCCATACGTACTAATACTTCTTATAAAATAAAAATTATTTATCTCACATTCTCATATACTAATACTTCTTATAAAATAAAATGTATTTATCACACATTATAAGAAAATACGAAGAAAAATGACAAATAAACAATTATTTTTAGTATTTGTACAGTAGAATACCGTATTTCATCCACGAGAGGGCAAATACGATTGTTTATTTATACGAGGTATCAGATTATGCTTAGCGGTATCAAATTACAATATAAATTGTCTTTGTTAGTTGGAAAAGTTTTTTAGAATTATGAAGTATTTGGTATTATTAGATGCAGAATATCATCAAGAATATAAATATATAAATATTTTTTTTATCTGATGCCGAAATCATGAATAATTTTGAAAAATTATATATTGTTTACATATGCTAATTAGGCCTAATGGCTTTCGTATTTTTTTTTCTTTTATTCTTTTGATTCTTTATCCAAAACTAAAAAAGGATATCAGAATATAGTATATTGCCAACAAAATCCAATTTTTTCATGCCAAAAAATTAAAATGCAAAAAAGTTATGGCAAAAAATCATAATTTTTTTAAATGGCCACGCTAGAATGGTAGACCATTAAAAAAATATATTTTTTTGGAGTGCAAAGGGTTAAAAATTTTTTTAATGGCCGCGCTAGAGCTTTGTACGGTCAAAAAAAAAAAGTTTTTTATGATCGCAAAGAGTTAATAGTTATAATCAATCAACTTATATAATTATTTCTCTTAAAAATATCAGTGATGTTTCACTTCTAAGCTGCTGTGGACATCTAATCTATCTTGCAGAACTCCATAAAGATTTAGGAATTATCTTCAACTCCAAATTATCTTATAAATATTATATCCATTATCTAATAAACCAACTTCATAAAAAAACTGCATTTATAGAGAGATAATCATCATATATTTCAAGCTGTCATGCTCTCTGTTTATGGTTTTCATCAAGTTTTATTTCAACAATTTCCTTTGGTATTATAATCTATTCCTCTGCTCCACATTGTTAACTTGAAAATCTAGCTACAGCATATAATCAAGCAATTTCTGTTATGATTTCTATTAAGAATAACAATCAAACAAGATCTTTATCTGACTGTGATTGTCAATTTGACATTCCATCTACAGTGGGTGATTGGATAACGAACTGTTCAGATAATGAACAATTTCGCAAAAGACTTTTATGTTCGGATAACGAACACTTCACAGAACAAACTGCGGAACCCACAGACTGACAGAATGACAGTTCAACCAGATGGCATCATGGTAATACTGTGGCTTACCATCCTGAAGGATTTGGGTGCCACTTCTCCAATTTTTCAGAAGTGTGAGGATCGGAAACCCCCCTTTTTTTGTTGTCGCGGATTCGAATCAAAATCAAATTTAACGATGCAGTTGAAATTAAATCTAATGATGCAGTTGATTGAGAAACAGGAGGTGTTGGATTGTCTTACTGTTCTTTGGAAGGTAATAATTTAAGATGGTTTATTCAAATGTCGTGTTAGGAATGTTACCGATCTATCAGGATGATTGTGTAAAAAATAACAACATTCATCCCTGGAAAAAGGGGTGAAGAGAGGTCAGAGGTATAAAAGAGCATCGTGGGAAGAGGTCGAGGCTTTTTGCCGATGCTTTTGCCGAAAATCCTCGCATTTGCCCGATCGTCGTTTTTGCCAAGAGGTTACTTTTGCCGACACTATTGGAAAAATTAAACGTCGCTAGTTCTCATCTGGAATAAAAGTTTCACTAATACTTCACCTTTACCTAAGAGTCGGCTAGAAGTGTTGGACACCTTGCCTCTCTGTTTCGTTCTGGTCTCGTCTGAACGAAACAGAACGAACATCTGATTTCCCGTCGTGTGAGAATTATATTGGAAATCGAAGAAGAAAGTTAAATGATCAAGAGGGTATAACATAAGATATTTGGACTAAAGACTGTTGAAATAAGAGACTAAAGACTGTTAGTGTAGTCTACTCCGACTTAAAGGAACAAATCTACAACAGGTACATCTCTCCATTATTTGTCATGAAATTATTCATGTAAATTCCAAATCTCTCTCATGTTTGTTTTAATTAATAAAGAAGCTGTTGAATTTACATTCAATGTTGTTCTCCATCCAACTCACTGAATCGCCTCACAGTCGTCATTACTCGCACGATTTTTTGTTGAATCGTTTCTAGGCTCAACGCCTGTTGATTCAACTTTTCAGAATTCTGTTTCCGGGTCCGGAAACCCCACAGAAGAGGTCCGGGCCCGGCCCATTGAATCTCATCTTTCAACCATCCGGTTGACCCCATCATTGGTGTTGGCCAGCCCATGATGAGCTCTATAAGTAACTGCCGCAAGATTAAAATATCTCACAAGGATATGGTGGCTTAACTAACCTAATGGAATGACAGGCTTAGGCCTGACGCATTCATGGACTTATAAGTAAGGACGGGAGAACATAGTTTTTTCCCTATTAAAATGAACTTGGAGATAACTTAAAACAAATCAAAGATTTATTAAAGAAGGTAAGAGAGAGATTTTACAATATTTTGGTCTTAGAATGAAACCCATACTAGGATGAGGTCAATAGGATTGGGATCTCTATCACGACAAAGCTATTAATCACTTCCGAAAAATCCCGAAAAAGAGAGAAAAAGCAATCAATATTGGACAGATTCTTTAATGGAAAATAAACATAACAGATTAAAATGCAAGACTATGTATGTATATATCATGGTTATTACATATAAATAAACATAGTAAGAAATTATATAATTTTTTTCGTTATTACATATAAATAAATGTAGTAAGAAATTATATAATTTTTTATTATGATTATTACATATAAATAAATGTAGTAAGAAATTATATAATTTTTTATTTTTATTTTTGAGTCTCCAGAATGAATTAATCAAATACCTATAAAAACCTATGGTAAATTGATGATCAGTACAAGGTTGTTCAATAAGTTCGCGGAACGGAAATGAAGAAACCAATTTTTATTTGTAAAAATGACTTTATTTTTCAGCGTAGTTTCCCTCAACTTCAATACACTTATTCCAACGGTCTTCTAATTTATGGATCCCTTGACTGTAGTGGTTTTCCGGCAGCTCTGCAAAATATCCCTCCACGACAGCTATTACCTCTTCGTTTGAAGAAAATCGTTTTCCACGGAGATATTTTGAGGTGTGGGAAGAGCCAGAAGTCGGAGGGAGCTAAATCTGGCGAATAGGCTGGATGTTGCAACAATTCGTACTTCAATTCAGTTATTTTAGCAATGGTTTTTTGAGCTGTGCGCGCAGGTGCGTTATCTTGGTGGAAAATGATTTTCTTCTTCTGTAATCCGGGTCTTCTTTCACGAATTTTTTCGTCTAATTGATTCAAAAGGTTACAATAATAATCCGAATTGATTGTTTTGCCAGTTTGGAGGTAATCTATAAACAAAATTCCTTTTGCATCCCAAAAAACTGATGCTAACACCTTCTTGGCTGATTTTTGCACACGAACTCGCTTCGGCGCCGAAGAGCCGGGTTCACACCACTCCTTAGCCTCCTGTTTTGATTCAGGATCATGATGGTAGACCCAAGTCTCATCCATTGTGATAAATCGACGGATAAAGTCGCTTTTATTCTTCTTAAAACGCTCCAAATGTTGCTGGCAAAGTCGCATCCGAATGTGTTTTTGCTCCATCGTTAGAGAATGCGGCAGCCATTTTGCACATAGTTTTTTGAAACCCAAATTAACACTCAAAATATTGCTCACTGTGCCCAATGAAATGCCTAAAGCCTCTGCTAAATCTCTTTCAGTCAATCGACGGTCTTCCAATACCATATCCGGTATTTTTCCGATGATTTCCGGTGTTGATGCAGTTTTTGGACGTCCCTCTCGCAGATCGTCTTCAAGGCTGGTACGACCACTTTTGAACAAACTAGCCCACTTGCAAACCATTGTTTTTGAAGGAGCAGATTCACCCAACACATTCACCATTTCGGTATGAATTTCCATTGCCTTTAAACCTTTCTTTACAAAGAATTTAATAACTGCACTTTGCTCAATTTTATCCATATTGAAAAAAAGGCACAACACGTTAGATATAAAGGGCGGTTAAACAATGAATAAATTAACAGATCGAAATGAAACTTTTGACGTGTTTCTAAGAAAGAACAAATATGAAAATGGCGTCGAAGTTTTAGTTCTAATTTTGACTAATAGATGGTGCTCCGCGAACTTATTGAACAACCTTGTATATGAACAATTCGGATAGCGAGCATTATCTTAGAACGGATTATGTTCGTTAACTGATCACCCACTTATTGATAAAATTATATCCCTGCAAGATTTAAAAATGATTAATAAATACATTAATGGAATACTCAATGCAGATATTATTCATTACAA
Source organism: Olivierus martensii (assembly GCA_000484575.1). Taxonomy (NCBI): domain Eukaryota; kingdom Metazoa; phylum Arthropoda; class Arachnida; order Scorpiones; family Buthidae; genus Olivierus; species Olivierus martensii. The sequence goes on from AYEL01055745.1 coordinate 6,611, forward strand.
TGTATCACAAGCAAATTTAAGAAAACCAGAATTTATTCATATTAAGAAATATCATACAGATAAATCAATGAGTTGTTTTCTTGTTCGTGCATCTAAAGCATACAACAAATCTCATTGACTGTCAACTCTCAATGGTGTTTGTATTATAGTTTTAAGTACTATTTGTTAGTTACTATTTTGTTATTTGTATCTCTTATGTTTTTGGAATTTGTTTTGAAGGGGGTCACCCATTTATATGTAGAGTGTTTTGATCAAAAAAATAAATAAATAAATAAATTACTCAATGTCATCAATTTAATATTTTTAATTTATATATATTTATCGCTCTAAAAATTTAATAATTCTATAGGTTATTAAAAAATTATTAGAATAGAATTATTAAATTTATTCTTAAATTAAAAAAGTTGTGACAAAACTTGTGTGAAGGAATTTTTGATCACACTAGGTATTTTAGTACTGAATAAGGTATGCTCCAATATATACATTGGATTCCGGTTAATTGGGACACGTTGGGACTAGTCCACTTTGGCCCAATTAAGCGGCTGCCCCAATTAAACAAAATAGTAATAAATTCTAAAATAAAATATGTAATACACAGGTAAATATATAAGTAGGTGAAAAATAATAATTAGGTGCCTATTTTAATGCATTATTAAAATAGGTACCTAATTATTAGCATTTAGCAATGTGCTCTGATTTCACCTTCAACACCTGGGCTGCTGATATTCACACCTTGCCTGCTAACTTTAGAAAACCATTTGATCTAATGCTTCTTCGATTTCTGAATCTATTCCATCACGCTTTCTTTATTCAAAAGAAAGTGTGATGGAATGGATTCAGAAAAGAAAGCGTGATGGATGTTCCTGGAATTTCTTTCTGTAATGCCCACTCCTCACCCTATTGATTTTCTTGTTGTAGGAGACACGCTATGGTAGATTTTGGTACACCAGTTATATCAGCAAGTCTACGATGGCTTATATTAAATGGCTGGCTTTTAATTTTATCCAGCAAAGCAAGTCTACAATGGCTTGTATTAAATGGCTGGTTTTTAATTTTATCCAGCAAGCAATTTTATATATTAAATGGCTGGCTTTTAATTTTATCCAGCAAAACAATTTTACTTGAAAGTGTAACATCATTTCTTGGCATCTTGGCAAAGATTTAAAAATTTTAAATAAGTGCAAAATCATTTCTTAGCATCTTGGCAAAGATTTAAAAATTTTAAATAAAATCAACACTGTAAATTGTATCACTAGATACAGTATATAGTAACGGTAGACTCTTAAGCAGACACACATTTGCCAGATGCACGACAATAGATAACCGATTCTTATTATGCTAGTGTTGTGAAATAATAGTGTATGTAGTGCTGACATGCAATAAAAATAAAATCCAAAATTAGTAAAAACTGCTTATCTTCAAATGGCAACTTTCAAAATTAAAAACAGCACATTTAGCAGTGGGTGTTGAAACATACTTTAATTAGATCAAAAACGTTTTCAGTATTCTAGATACTATCATCAGTTGAACAAACAGATTTAAAATTTCTTTTTTAAATCTGTTTGTTCAACTGATGATAGTATTTAGAATACTGAAAAAGTTTTTGATCTAATTAAAGTTTATGTTTCAACAACCCACTGCTAAATGTGCTGTTTTTAATTTTGAGTGTTGACATACTTTCGAAAAATCCCTAAAATATGTCAAAAATTGCTATTATCCATTTTCTGCTACTGTCCCAATTAAAAAAGTTGTCCCAATTAAGCATTTAAATTAGTTTATTAGTTTGGTTTCCATTCTTTCAGATTTGGCCAAAAAAAGTAGCTGCCCCAATTAAGCGGAATTGACTGTATATATATTTGACTTACATAAGGTTTCATGCAACAATCCATTTACCCAAGTTAGAGATTGCATACATTGCAAAATAAGTTCTCAAGGCAACAGCTTCCAACAAAATATTACAGATATTATAAATACATAATTACCATAAATATTCTATTAATTCATACAAATTACTTACTTCGATTATTTCTACAGTAACAATCTTTTTTATCCCATTCTTTAATATGATCTTTCTCCCATTCACTGCAATCAACTGTTGTCTTTGGTTGTTCAGGTGAAAACTGATTATTTCCACAGGGAGAATTCCACTGATTATGAGTAGGTGCAGCAGGACTTATTTCATTTTGTTGATTACCACGAGTAGCACGCATATTTGGATGAATGTATCGTCCTAAATTTGTTAAAAACATTTGTTATTTATATAACATTAAAATTTTGAAATTTGATAAAAATTAGAAGTTAAAATTGAAATTAAAATTCACAGATTAGGTTTAATTTAATATATAAAATTACTAAAACTAAGGGAATATTAATCAAATAATCTAAACCAGACAAATTAACCCCTAGTGTAATATTTTTGAATTAAACTGCATTTTAATAATTATTTATTAATTTATGCTTTGGTGCTACCATTTATTGGAGTAATAATTATTTTAATTTAGGCTAAGGTGATGCCCCCTATTAATTAAGAAGAGAACATTAATTTTTAACTAAATTCTAGTTAGGTTTTACTTATGTCATCTGATTTGAGTCAAATCTGTTTGTCCAAATTTGCTATGGGTCCTCATGACTACTTAGTCAGCCCATTTGGGAATGTTGGCATCAGCCTAGTCCAATAAATATTCTAAATTAATTAGAATATAAGATTCTCAAAATGGAAATCTGCCAGATGCTTTGATAGTCTAATTAGTTAAGGAATCAAAAGTTACCCAGAGTTCCTAGTTTGCAAATTTCCTGGTTTAACTCCAGATCGAGGCAAATTTTTATTTCAGGAATTTAATCAAAAATTAATGTTCAATTATTATTTAATAGATGGCACTACTTTAGCCTAAATTAAAATAATTAATTTAGTAGATGGTGGCATTGTATTCTAAATTAATAAATTGCAGTTTAATTCAAAAATAATACACTAGAGATTAATTTGGATAGATATAGATTATTTGTTTAGTAATTTAAATTTTTTAAACTTAAAACAATGACCTGAATGAATAAAAATAACTAATTACATTTTATTTGTAAAATAAGCAGAAAATATTCTCTTAATATGAATAAAAGTTGACTCAAAACTTTTTCTTCAAAGTTTGAGCAAATGATTTTATTTTAAATCTTTTGCCTCACATAATAAATAAGTTGCATGAATAGAGAGACCATTTATAAAGTATTTAAGCAAATCCTTCTAAAAACTTGAATCTAGTCACGATACTAGACCCATTCTTGTAGCAAAAGATTAGCCATATTTATGAAATAAATAATTGTATAAGTTGTAGGAAACTAAGTATTAATCATTATATTATACTTCACCTTGTATTCCCTAGTGATTTTAGAAGTTTATTTCAATTCAAACAAAAAATGTTGAATAGATTTCTGACACCAAGAAATATTGATGGAATACTCAATGGACCAATAGGACAGTAATAAGGATGCAACTGATATCAATATTTTTAAAATATCAAAGTGATTTAGTTCAATACTTAGATATTTTTGTACTTGTACATTCGTTTCAATATTTACTGGATATTAATAATTTTTTTTGCTGCTAGGTATCAACAGAATCAAACAAAATTTTATAATATTTGGTAGAAAATTTTTTCAATTACACACAAAAAAAAATATCATTCACATTTCCATCTTTTAATGCAAATATCAGTAGCGGCTGATGGCATTAAAAAGCTTGACTCTATATTCTTATTCCATTTTCATATTACATTTTAATAATATATTCATATTATTTATTTTTGTTAATTATTGCAGAAAATTCCCTAAAATGTGATGATTTTATTTAACAGAGGATTTTTAGAGGAATTGTAATTTAAAACAAAAAAAATTTTTTTTCAAAATTAACTTTTATATAATATAATATATTATAGCAAAACTTCCAATAGTATTCTTAAATATCCAATTTTCACTGAATCAATAATTATTTTATAGAAATAACTTTTATTAAATTGGAAAAAATTAGCAAATTTGGGAAATTTTGACTAAGAATATCATATAAACTTTAATAAATTATTAGTTTAGTGTTTTATTATTTTTTGTGTATAATAAATTATTAAAACATTAGACAATTATTTTTGATTTATTTAAAATTATTCATTGATATTTTTTATAGTGATGTTATAAGTATTGATATTTTCCAGACAATTATTGATTTGTCATAAAAAAATACCAAATAGCATAAATATCAATATTTTTCAGGAATATTGTAATATTAGTAGGGCAACAATGAGGTAGAATCCTTTAATTTGATTTTCTGGTTCATAAAAATATAATTTATAACATTGTTTATAATCATATACTCAGCTGTAGTCCATTTTATTGATATAGTATTTTATAGTTATATTTGAAATTTAATTTTTGAACAGATTAATAAGACAGTTTATTGAAAGATTTCTGTAATTTTTTCATTTACAGTTGAGTCTCTATAGTCTGGCCATTCGCCAGTCCAACACTCTGAGCCATTGCGCTGCCCACGTGAAATTTTCATGTCACAACCATGGTCACAGCTTGTCCCTGTGCGATAGAGAAAAACTGACCTAAAACAAATTGTCAGTTGCTATTCGTTCGTTGCGCAGACATTATAATTGGACTATTTTTAAGTTCAATACATTGTTTACTATAAAATAGTGATTTTACTGTATCAGTGTTAGTTATTTATATTTACATAATGTCACAAATCAGAAAAAGTGAAAAACAAAAACATAAGACATTGACAGTGATCAAAAATGCAGAAATAATTAAGAAACTCGACTTGGGAGAAAAGTTTAGTGATTTGGCTTTGTTTCATGGTATTGGACGAGTCACCATTTATGATATTAAAAACATCAGGATAAAATTAAGGGTTTTGTGAAAGATTTGAACAGTAAGAGCAGTGACAGGAGTCTTACACAAATGAATACGCTCAGTTTATTAATTCCATTTTTTCATTGAACATCCAATAATCCAACATATCTCTGAAATCCGACAAGCCCCAGAACTGTGTGTGTTGGATTGTGGAGACTCTACTGTATATACAAGGAAATATATTAAAAACTTTTATTTCAAGTAAAAGATAAAAGTAAAAGCATTTCCTTCGATTTGTATGAATAAGCTCTATCTTTTTCTTACTAGCAAATACTTCAGTTTGTGAGCAAATGATTCCTTAGACCAGAGGTAGGGGCCGTATAGAAAAATTTATGGTGGGTCACGGGCCAAAACAAAAAACAATTGATGATGATAGTATTTATTTAATAAAGAGAAGGTACAAATATGTAAATATACATAGCGTTGGTATTAGATATAATAATATAATGTGGCCCGCAGGCCAGAGGTTGCCCACCCCTACCTTAGACTATACACATTAAATAAGGTGAAGTTGAAATTTCTGGCCAACTAAAGTTCTATAGAACAAGTATATACCAAAAACCTATAGTGAATAGAATATTAATTCCAAATTGATCTGATGACCCAATATTCTATAAAAAAAGCAGCATTTTATGCATATTTCAGATGTATGGTTACACATTGCAATACAGAAGAAGCTGAAAATGAAGAATGTAGCAAAATATATGAAACAAACAAAACATGGTTATACACAATGATTTATGAAGAAAATACAAGATAAAGTAATAAAAGAAATAACCAGATAGGAACATAGGCAATCGGGACAAAATGAAAAGAATGAAAGAAATTCCTTATTAAAGAAGCAAATAACTAGAGTCCCCCTATCATATGATGAAGTATAGAACTGTTTAAAAATATGCAAAGAAAAGCACGAAAAATTTGGTGACCAAGAAAAAGCCAACAATTTTTGGATTATTAAGGAATAATAAGGATAAAAAACGAGAAATGTAGCAAATACCAATAAATTAATGAGATTAGAGAAAAAGAATTTTATATCAGAGTCACGGAAAAATGCTTAAAAAACAAGATTAAAGAACACCTGTATGATATTAAAACAAAAAATGTGAAAATTGCATTAATGAAAAACTTTTATGAATCCAATATAAACATTAAATGGGAAGAGTCAATAGTAGTAAGAAAATTTAACAATGATGAAAATAAATATAGAGCTGAGATGATAGAAATTTTTCTAATCCATGTAAAACTGAAGGGAATAAATCTCCTGAAATGCATTTTTATGGAGTGTTTTAGAAATAAAGATTTTTTTTATTAGTTGTTTGTTTTTATGCTAAACTTCTATTGCTACATTCTATAAGAATATTCATATCTTAGAGTTTCTACCTAAGCTACAATTTTGTAGTATCCATTATCTTTTTTGCTTTTATAATTAAATCATTGAGTACACTCTCTCTCTCATTTAAGGTACAGCTAATTCCCAATTTTATGAGTTAATTTGTTCTTAGAGTGTGGTCATAAAATAAGAACTTACAAACTAAGATTCAATTTCCCATAGACATAATGTTAAACTCAGCAATGCAATTTGATCACAATAAAATTAACTAAAAGGCCAAAAAAAAAAAATCAATAGATTATGATTAAACTATTGAATTAAAATTATAATATATGAATTTTACCAAATTCATTGTATTCTGAAGTTTATTGGCATGTTATTTTAGTGAGTTTTTATAAAAAAAATAAACAATGACTTTATGACAATTTTTTGGCCCCATATAAAATGTAATCAGGTAGATAAGACAAGAATACTTGCAGTATAATGAAAAGATGAATTTGATATAATAATTTATAAAGTTATGAATAATTAGTACTAATTAATGTAGCAAGTGTCACATGGAAAGCTGGCAACTTATTAAACTAACAAATATAAACAGTTAAAAATCAACAACTATAAATTACAAGTATTCGCAGAAACAAGTACTTGTTTGGCAAGAACTTTTGTCATTTATTTAATACACAAAAATAAAACAACAATGAAACATTTTTTGGATAATGTTTTCAGGTTAATTAAGCCATCCTCATTTCCAAATCAAACAACTTAAAAAAAAAAAAAAAAAATTACTGTAGAACAATGGGTTGTTCTATAGCAAGGCTATCCAATTATAATGAGCCCGAGGGCCGCAACCGTGTTTAGTAGAGATATGGAGGGCCGCAGTTACAAAAAAGGGGGCAGGGCTTTAGCACTTGATTCGCTATTGTCTCAACAAACGGAACGCATAAATATAACGTATTTTGGAAATCAAATTTATTTCCAGATTAACCAAACCTTATTACAAAATTATATTTACCAGATTGCATCCAATAAACATGTTAACAAAAAATTATAAAATATAAACAATTAACAAATATAAAAATAGTATGTATGTACCTAATCAATGTGATAAATGAGGGCGGGCAGCAGCATTTACAAGGGATGGATATTTACATCTATTCCTGTTGTAGCTATTCGCAGAATATGTAAAAGAAGAATCTTTAAGGCAGGTTCCGAATCAATTGTTAACTATCTTCATGTTATAAAAAGGGACTTTCATACCAATAAATACTACCAAATGTTGATATTACTTTCCGACCAAAATCACAAAAGTTAGGAAAACATTTGCTAACTTTTGTGATTTGCTGAACAAATAACTGCACATGAGTAACGAAATCACAATTACCCATGTGATTTATTATGAAAAAATCATTTTCTCCACCACTACTAATATACTCAAATTTCATTTTCTATTTTATGTTTTTTCTCACTCATTTCACAAATCCAACAAACTCATGGTAAAAAAAAATTAATTAAATTAAAACGTAAAATAAAATAAAATTAAAACAGAATCTCACAACAATGATCACACCTTCACATCGGTGTGGCCCACCCAAAAAAATGCTGGTTATGTCACTGTCTCTAGAGAACCCGGATTCGAGTCCTCGGGTCCCACCCCTCGAAAATGTTTATCATGGAATCCGGGTCAGGCTCCTCAATTCTCATTTTCCACCATCCGGCTGACCCTTAGGAAGAGGTGGGCAGCCGGTGGAAGGGCTTGTTTCGTCCTGTCAATTACTATTCTTACAGAATGGAAAGTGGCGGCATCTGTTGACAAAAGAATAAATAATAGGAAAAGAATTAAGTGTTTGCAATTTTTTCTATAGGATGTAACTATGCTTTCTATCCGGATGTCATTGATCGCAGGGCATTTCAGTGTCCACCAAGGGGCACTCGTATCTCGGGATCAGCCATCAGATGAAATTGGGGTTCAATTACTCCAGTTTCTGAAAAACTAGAAGTTTTCCACGCCTCCACCGCGGTCATCCGACCATTTTTTTTTTAAATTACACTTTGAAACTTATTATATAAAATTCAAATATTTGAAGTTTGATAGGTATGTTTGCACTGGCCACAAAAATGTGCAAATTTTAACAAACAAACAAGTTATAAATAGGAAAATTTATTTACGGTACATCAATTCTCATTCTTCATACATCAAAAAATATTCGTTCTCTTTTATAAAAAGCAAAATATATAAAAATAAAATTAGTTATTAAAGTTTTCTGTAAGGAACACTGGATTAAGTGAAACACAAAATGAAATATTAACTCGCTACAATATATATTTTTTTTTAATCTATTAATTTATGTCGCTTTCGAGAATCAGATTATTGTCTTTAATCAAATTATTTAAAGTTAACATTTTAATGCCGAAAAGAAATACGATTAAATTTTATATTAAATATATGGGTGAGTTCCAAACCTCAACAGTAAGTCATCAGTGATTAGTCTCTTTTGACTGCCTTCCAAACCTCAACAGCAAGTCATCAATGATTAATCTCTTTTGACGTCAGAAATAACTCAACATCAGTATGTTTCTGGAATGACTCTCTGAGTGTGGAGATAAAATGGCGGATAACATGGTGATGAAGAAGACTATAATGAATGTTATAACTTCATTAGCGTCATTAGAAAGCACTAAAATTTATTTGCCAAAAAACAACAACGATGATAATGATTTAATTACAATCTCTAACTTTTAAAATCTTATCATCTAGTAGGAACTACTTTTTCCGCAACGTTGGATAAACGGTGTCAACCGATGTCATAACTCTCATCACATTTCAAAAGCGATTACTGTGATGACCGCTTGATAAGCTCAACACTGATTGGCTCGTTGCACTTTGGAACGGTTTGCTGAGATTTTTACTCATCACTGATTAGTCTGTTGAGGTTTGGAACGCACCTTATTTGTTTAAACCAGAACTCTGTGGTTTAAACCAATTTCCTCGTGTAACTACGACACCTGGTTTAATTTTTTCTGATAATATCGAATCATCAGAATTTGATATCATTAGAAAAAAATTACAAAACAAAAGTTAAATTAACTATAAAATTACTAAAAATTTGCATTAAATAGAATAATACAAATTTTAGAAAATAAGAATGCGCGTTAAAATTTGTTCCATTTTATTTAATTTAAATTGTTAATTTTCGTTTATTTTTATCTTATTAATAGCAGATCGTTGATTAATAGTAATTTCGATAATTTACAACGATTAATATCGTTGATAATTTCAAAACTTTGGATAATTTAGCATCCTCTGTCCCTCTGGTGAGTAAAGTTATGATTATCCACAAATATTTTTTTATATAAAAACTTCAACCAATCCAGTTAAATATATTTTCTTAAAATCAGGTTTTCATTAAGGGAATATAAATGCATTAAATTAAAAATTTTTCGTAAATATTCTAATCGTATACATTTATTGATTTGTTTTTATTTTTAAATGGAACCTTTTTTAACAAAAAGTTGTAACCCGTTACAGATTAGACCGCTTAAAGTACTTTAAGGTCGAATTTAACGGAATAATACTTTCCAAACACGAAATATTAAAGTACGTTAAGAGTTAAAGTACTTTAAGCTAATGGATAGTCCTTAAAATACTTTAGAGGCATAAAGTATTTTAGCGAGTTAAACTGGCAAGCACGACTTTCAAGAAGCGAAGTAAACATGGCGAAAAGAATGAAGTGGACGATGGAAGAAACAAATATCCTAATAGATACAATGGATTCCGCTTAATTGGGACAGCCGCGTAATTGGGACAAATCTCATAGAACGGAAACCAAACTAATAAACTAATACAAAATTTAAACGCTTAATTGGAACAACTTTTCGCTTAATTGGGACAGTACCAGAAAAGAAATTTTCACTTTTTGATATATTTTAGGGATTTTTCGAAAGTATGGTTACACATACATACACTAATCTTGGCCAAGATGTCAAGAAAGGATTTTACACTCGAGTAAAATTGCTTGGCTGAATAAAATTAAAAGCCAGCCATTTAATACAAGCCATGATAGACTCGCTGAAATAAACCAAAATCTACAATAGACGCGTCTCCTACAAAAAGAAAATCAACTGCGTGAGGAGTGGGCATTACAGAAAGAAATTCCAAGAACATCGAAAAGAAAGCGTGATGGAAAGGATTCAGAAGTCGAAGAAGCATTAGATCAATGGATTTCTATAGTTAGTCGGCGAGGCGTGAATATCAGCGTCCCAGTATTGAAGACGGAGATCGGTAAAAAACTAATAATTAGGTACCTATTTTAATAAATCATTAAAATAGGTACCTAATTATTATTTTTTACCTATTATTTATTTACCTACAGTTTTTTTTATTACATTTCTTACAGTTTGATTAGAAACTTGTATATTGTAATCAGTTTGCAATGAAGCAGCAAGTTTTGGAGCACTAACTCTAGGATCCTCATGAACTTTTCTCAGTATAGCTCTTTTGTGTGGACAACTTAGCTTCTCAGGCCTCCCAGAATGCCTTCTACTTGGAAAGATTTCAATTCTTTATATCTATTTATAATATACTGAATCGTGGATTTTGGTTTCTTAAAAAATTTCTCCAATTTTTCCCATTGATAATCCGTCATTTCTTAATTTAACTATGAATTCAGGAATTGCTTCAGGAACCTCCATTATGTTGATTTCAAAACTAGTTTAACTGTTCTATGCAACGGGAAATTAATAACGTCGTTAGCAATAGAGGCATATGATAAAGATTTAAGTATTAACTGGGAGCAAGCAAAAGTAAAAAGGAAGATCCCACCCAGGACCCAGCCAACGATAGCAGAGGCAATAGAAATTATTGAGAGGAAGTTGAAGGAGAATTTGATTAATGATAAGCTGCCATGGGAACTGTCGCAGGCATGGAGATATGAGTTAAATAGAAGCATGACAGGAATAAACGAAAATCGGGAAGGATGAGAAGGCAAGAGAGGCTTTAATATACGATTTTAGATGTATCTTATTATTCCGAATCAAATGCAATCAATTTAAATAAGCTAAGAGTTATCTGTATGAAGTTACGTAATTTTTTCCCCTTACGACGATATATCTGTTCCGAAGCTTGGTAGAATTTTCAAATATTTAATTTTTGGTAGAAGTTTATATTACCGCCATCTTAATAAAAATAGCACCGATTGAAAGTTCCTGATTAGTATAGAAAACTTTACCAAAGAACCATACCTCTATCGGTAACAGTTACGTAGTTATAGCGGTTCAAAGTTTTTTACTTTTCGTGACGTCACTACTGACGATGGCGGCTGCTCTCCCAAGCGCGTTTCGTCGCAATGGTCTACAGAATTTTTCCAACGAGAAAAATTCTGTAGTCCATTGCGACGCTCGCCAGACTATACAGAAAAATCGTGAAAAATAAACTGTGGGAAATATTAATCAAGCATTTCCAATGTTATCTCATTACACTTGCCAGCAGCAATTTCTTAGTTACCAATGGTGAGCTGGTAACTGTTATTTCGAGCCCTGCATATATGCAATTTTGGTTCCTAATAAAACTTCTTGAAATCAAAGTAATTTTTTCTATTATAAAAAGAAAATATGAAAATATGTTACTAATAAAACGTGGTTACTGTCAGCTATAAAACAACAGATTTAAACAACTATTGAGATTCTGTAGTTTTATAACAATTTATAAAACTATTAAATCATTCAATCAAAATTAATATTAGGAAATTATTAATGATTAAATATAATAATATTGAAAACATTAATATTTTCTGATAAATCCTAATAATAATATTTAATATAAATTATATAAAAATCCAAGATCTTTTTATCTTTTTATGGTATTTTTATATTTTTTGCAATTTCAAATGTGAAATATATTTATATATGGGAGATCTTTGTTTTCATAAATGTGATATAATCAAATAATGAATCAATTTTACAACTTTTAAAATTTATAAATTAACTAGCTGAAACCCGCAAATTTTTGCGGTTATAAATATTTTAGATATTTTAATAAAAGTTTGCTACAAGTAATCTTCTTTTCATATGGAATTTCATGTTTGAGTTTTTCCAAAAACTTTACACAATTAAAACTTTTTACCCTAGAAAAGACATCATATTATTGGTCGTGAGTGGGAGACACACGCAGGAGTATCCGTGTGTGGTAACTCCTGAAAAGTTTTTTCGAGGTGCTGGACCCAGCCCGGTGATCACCGTCCTTTACCATCCAGCCCCCTTCCAGTCCGTGGTTGGAACTGGCTCCCGCCTCTTAGTAATCTCCCTGATTGTAAAGGGGCGTAAAATATATAAAAAAAAAATTGGCCGTGAGTAAAAACTGGATGAGGAATGTCATCATCAATCTATTAAATAACTGTATATTTTTGTTGTCCATTTTTGTTTTTGCTGTAGGGTAATTCCGAGGTAGAAGCATTCGCGAAGTGTTATATTTTCACATCGCACGCTGTACTATCTCCAGCAGAGAGCCTCGAGAATAACGTTGCCAGATCTGAATTGCTGAAAGTAGCAAACTGACGGATTATAAGACTGCAAGAAATTTAAAAAGAGATTATATGACAAATAAAAAACGAAAATCATGTTCTATTAAATAACTGTATATTTTTGTTGTCCATTTTTGTTTTTGCTGTAGGGTAATTCCGAGGTAGAAGCATTCGCGAAGTGTTATATTTTCACATCGCACGCTGTACTATCTCCAGCAGAGAGCCTCGAGAATAACGTTGCCAGATCTGAATTGCTGAAAGTAGCAAATTGACGGATTATAAGACTGCAAGAAATTTAAAAAGAGTTTTATGACAAATAAAAAACGAAAATCATGTGCAAAAAGTCGGTGGAATAAATAACAAATATAACTAAAATTTCTAAAAAATTCTAAAAATTAAAATAAATCAAACTTTGTTGCTACAGCAAATATAGCAACAAAAGAGATTTATTCCACTTTGAAATTTCTGATAATTTAAATTGGTAACAGATGGAAATTTTTACTTTTAAAGGGGTGAAACCATATAGAGTTTTAAAATGCTTGACTGTTTATATGGACATTTGTTAATATCCGTAAAAATTTATGATTGGTAACAGATGGAAATTTTTACTTTTAAAGGGGTGAAACCATATAGAGTTTTAAAATGCTTGACTGCTTATATGGACATTTGTTAATATCCGTAAAAATTTATGATAATATTTAAAATAATTTAAAAAATTCGAACACAGTATTAAAAACAATATACAGTAAGATTCCGCTTAACGCTGTTCCGTTTAACGCTATTTGGATATAACGCTGTTTTTTCGAATTCTATATTTTTATTGATTCACTTTGACGTGGTTTTTCAAAACCTTATTCTTACATAAATCTGAAATCAGGAATTTGTTGCACTGATACTCCAATGCCATCTCATAATATGTTTGATATCAGTGCAGTGCAGTACATACGAAAGTCTACTGTAGTCAGAGTTCATATTTATAATTGGTCATCAATGTTATTTTACAGAAATAAAAATAACAATTATTCTATTTAATCCAGGGCTAGGGTGTCGGCAGTTTTAAGGAGATGTCGGTGTCGGCAATAACTTTCTCATTGCTCATAATTTATTAGTTTTAAATTTAAAAAACGCGCATTAAATAATTATTTTTTTGGTAAATAAATAATTTTTTCAGTAATAAATATTGAATAAAAATGTGTTCTAAAAAAATTATTTGTGCGTGTTTACTATCAGAGGAGTTGGTGTCGGCACATTTTCCTGCCGATACCCCAGCCCTGCTTTAAACTATAGTTCCTTAAAATTAGAACGTTTTTCTTTCATCAATATTTTTTCATTGTTTATAGTTTATTGCATCGTGGTACTGTTTTTTTGTTTTTAAAACTTTTTATTTTCTAATTTTAAGAGTTTTTTCATCAATGATTTATGAATACAAATCGATATTAGCAAATAAAAAATGTCTATAATTAATGTAATACAATAGTAATAATACATGTTACAAAATAAAAAATGCTATGAATATATTTTTAATTCACTGTCCTGTTTCACCTGTCCTCATTATTTACGTGTTAAAATGGCCTCGTTCAACACTGTTTCATTTAGCGTTTTGTTTCCTTAGAACGTATCCCCGCGTTAAATGGAGTCTTACTGTAATACGATTGTTGAAAGTAAATATTGTTACCAAACGGCTAGGTAACATATCACGTGATTATTGTAACCAATGAGATCGCTGAAAGGAAGAGACATAAGCATTTTATTATATAGATTATTAATGTAACATATAATAGTAAGCAATTTAGAGCTAGAGTGTATACATTAAAAATAAACAAAGTTTACTTTATTGTTTTAGTTGTTTAACTAAATATTATATAACACATTACTTGGAATCATAATGGTCACGTAATTATTGCGATCGTGTCTGGCATTGTACTTAAGTTTCTTTTTCTTAAATTATAACCATTTAGATGACAATCAGGATTTTTTTCAATGGATTCTGAAAATCTTTCCCGTATAGATATGTTTTCTATTTGAAATATATTTCTTTTCGAATATTCCCTTCTTTATCTCTCTTTGTCAATTAGAATTCTTTCTATTTGTTCAATTTCCTAATGTTTCATTTTCTAGATTAAACGCAATCTTTTAGCTGCAGCAGTTAACCTATGTAAAGAGTTCCCTTTTTCGTGGCATTATGAAATTTATACAACTATATCATGTACGGAAACTTTATATCAAAAATATGTGAAATGAAATAGTCTCGAACCAAGAGCATCAAGAAATACATGAATTAAACTCAAATATAGATTCTTCTACATAATAAAAACTTACATTAGTAAAAATCAAGAAATGAAATAATCATAGATTGAAAATGCTGATAGATTAAATAATAAATCAGTGCCGCATAAATAAATTGAAAATTTCTATAAAATTCTATCATTGTATAAATCAAAATGTTGCGTTACTATGGAAACGACAGTTTCATTTCTTCACACATGATAATGAGAGAGACAATCTTAAGGGTTAAAAGGCATTAAAAAATACAATACATTGCTTATTTCATAAAAACTGCTTCAGCCTATCTTGCCTTATTATTGAACATACATGCGCAGGTATTTAAATTTATATGTATGGTATATAAATATATATATATACCGTGAGTTTTTCTTGAAACCGAACACTCTGAATTTTGGCATCGAGCCAATTCGGATGCATCTATCATGTCAGGAATCGCTCGCAATGAAAATTTATTTTATATTTTTAATTCAAACATTTTTTAAAATGTTCGAATTGCGGCATGTCTGCGTTTCTACGCTGTCGCTATAGCAACAACAGAATTTCTGTTTCCGCACATCTTTTCATGTAAATTTTCAGCGATTTATTTTCAACTGTGTAATTACACCAACATTAAAATCTGATAATCTTGTGTGTTAAATCGTTTTCTCTTTATGCAATAATAAATAAATATCGTGTGTTAAATCGTTTTCTCTTTATGCAATAATAAATAAATATCATTAGAATTAAAAATATAAAATAAATTTTCGTAGCGAGCGATTCCTGACGCATGATAGATGCATCCGAATTGGCTCGATGCCAAAATTCAGTGTGTTTGGTTTGAAGAAAAACTCACGGTATATATATTTAATAGCACACCACCATGTGGTCATTAACCACAAGCCTAATCAAAGTCTAACTTAAGCATATTATAGATAAATACAATAATATAAGCTATAATCAATACAAAATTAAAGAAAAATTAAAAAAACCTTTAAAAACTTTTTAATATGAAATCTGAAATTCAATAGATTAACGAAATAATATACAGCACTACAGCACAATACTTGATATTCATCATTAAGTCAGTGGTAACAACCCTGTGAAATGAACAGTCTCATTGGGTCACGTGCCATTATGATCCAATGAGACTGCTCAGTTACCAAACAGCTAGATCACGTAGTAAACTATCACGTGATTATTGTAACCAATGAGATCGCTGAAAGGAATAGACACAAGATTTTTATTATATAGATATTTTATAAATTTTTATTTTAAAAATAGCATACTTCACTATTGCTATTCCTCTAGATTGTCCAGCTATCTTACAATAATGTCCAATAATTTGTTCTTCACTATAAAAATAAAAAAAAATGCATTAAATACTAAAATAGTTATAAAACAAAAATTATATTAACTATTAATAATTCAAAATTTATTTATTGATAAAATATCTACTAAATTCTATTACCTCCACCCCCAATACAAACTTCCAACTATAGTCGATCCTTACAAGAAACTCAATTGTCACTATCGCCAATTCTACGTCTGGAATTTCAGCACCTCAATCAGCTTGTCGACTGCATTGATCTTTTATATGGGTGACTTACAATCCCGGACTTCGCTCATTTGCATACTTATACATAACAAGTTCAAAGTTATTAGTTTACAGAGTAATTCATTTATGTCATTATCTTTACAATTAATTTATATATCGAACAAAA
>AYEL01055746.1:0-58192 GCA_000484575.1 Olivierus martensii
CTATACACAGTTTATAGGCATTGTCTAATTTCTTCTTCTAAAAAATTTCTTCTGCTCTCATTTACCACCATCACATATAAATATCTACCTCCCTTAAAGCCTCTCTTGCTTTCTCGTCCTTCCTGATTTTCGTTTAATCCTGTCATGCTTCTCTCTGTCTAACTCATATCCAGCCGACGATAGCAGAGGCAATAGAAATTATTGAGAGAAAGTTGGAGGAGAATTTGATTAATGACAAGCTGCCATGGGAACCGTCGCAGGTGTGGAGATATGAGTTAGATAGAGAGAAGCATGATAGGATTAAACGAAAATCGGGAAGGATGAGAAGGCAAGAGAGGCTTTAAGGGAGGTAGATATTTATATGGTGATGGTGGTAAATGAGAGCAGAAGAAATTTTTTAGAAGAAGAAATTAGACAATGCCTATAAACTGTGTATAGGGATTATTTATCTCTAAGCAAAGGTTTTCTTTTAATGGTTTTTCTTAGGAATGGTGGGTTACGAGTAGGAAAGCCTTGTTTAAGCCTGTAATTGTAATAATTTTTGTTATAATATTTTATTATTTTGCTTTATTTTTATTTTTATGTTTATTTTTTTATGTTTATTTTTTTGTTTTTATTTTTGAAATTTTCAAGTTTTAAACATTGTTAGTTAAGTTCTAAGAATGTGTTTGTTCAATGTTCGAATCGGTTATGTAAAACGTACCTGAGGATGATGTAATAGAACACCGAAAGCGCTAGTACGATTTATGTGAATGTTTTTCTACCTTTAACTGCAAAATAGTGCTGTTATTTAAGTCTCATTAAATAATAAAAGGTTTATAGTCAGTTGTTTGAAGAGTTAATTACTTTATATTTTGATTTCTTAATATACACAATATTAGGGGAGATTGGGGATGATTGCAACATTTTTTACTTTATAATTATTTCACACTATAAAAATTTTAATTTTGAAATAATAAATACTGTAATCAGATTGACAGTAGTAAATCAACCATTAGCAAAGTATTTTTGACTTGAAATAAAATAAAGAATTTTTGATATGGCATAAAAGTACAGTTTCCCTAATTTACAATTTGATACAAGACTTCAAAATTGCTTTTAAAATAAAACTCATAAACCAGGAATCAATTTCATGTAGACATAATGTTAAAATCAGAATCTGTTCTCAACAATGAAATTTGACAACAAAATAGTTTAAGATGAAATAATGATTTAGTTATTGAAAGAAATGAAATACAGCCTTTAAAATCAAGCAAATTATAATAAATTATTTGTCATATAAATGTTAAAGAATTTTTATTTTTCAGTATTTTTAACAGATAAATAGATGCATTTCTATACAGATGAACTGCCTTAGACAAACCAGAAATAGAAGTTATTTACAGTATATAACATGTCAATAAAACCAGAGGGCATGTTACTTCTGCTTTTCAGCTACCATTTTGATTTTTCCAATTCTATAGCAGATGAATGAGTTTTTGCTACAAACCCAGTCATATTGTATTGTATAGCTATGTATTTGGATTCAAATATCTTTTTATGAATGTTTTACATGTATTTATTACATTTACAGTTCACATTTTCAATTGTTTTGATACTTCAATATTTAAAAAAACTCAGAAATTCATAAACTGAGAACTTCTTGTATTTGTAATATATTCATAAATATAATACCAATATACAAAATAAAATACTATACTTGTATATAAACCAATCCCCTACTTCAGAATTTAAAAATCAGTAAAAATGTGAAACCCATGTAAACCTGACTCCCCACAACTTTCAAGTATTAGAACAATATGACATTCATTGAAACAAATCAATAATTTGTTATATAATTTAAAATATTTTCCAAATCTCATTCACTATTGAAATAAATAAGATTATTTTGACAAAATGCTAGGCTTATAGGATTAAAATGTCATATCATGATTCAAGAAAGAGCTTGATAGAAAGCAAGAATGTGATCATGTCATCACATTGCATTCATTTACATTTCTCTACAATATGATTTTATTGAAATTTTGTTTGGCAGAAAATATCATGGAAATATTAAAATTTTTCATCATTCCTAAAGCTCAACAAAAATATTTAATAAAGTTTGAACATTAAAAAAAATTAGAATCAAAACACAATGGGAAATTTTGTTGCAACTGGCAGGAGTGGAAGCCGATCAGTGCAAACATGATCATTGGAAGCAAAATTCTGATATCTGCAATCAACTGTAAAATAATCATTCTATATTTTCTAAATGATCAAAACTATCTGAAAATACACAGATTAATAATCAAAAACTTTAGAGGTCATTATATTTCCATTTAATATTAATTGATAATGCGTGAATTAGTGGAAGCCATGTTCACTTGTTAAAAAAAGATCAATCTACAAATTCCTGATCTTATTTGTGAAGTGCTCAGTAAATTAATATTTTTTAATTTATTTAAATACAAACATTCACATATATCTGCATAGTTTTAGTAATATAATAGAGAATAAATATGGTAGTCCAGCCATTACTATAGGATATGCTACACAAAGAGGACATAATGCAACTGCTTTGTATATTTTCCATCATATTTGTGCAATAACCAATATTTAATTACCTAAAAAATATTAATTTATTTAAAGTCATACATATCCATATTTTTTAACAAAAAAAATCATAAGAATCAGTAAGATGATAATTATTGTTAGGAATAAATATGGCAGATCACATAGCTGGTGCAAAGGTGTGACTATGGGCGCATTTGGCAAACACTGGAAGCGAAAGCAGTGCGCGTTTGGGTCTTTTTCAGGAGGCTTCCAAGCAAGTCGCTAGGTGTTTTCTAAGTGCCTGGATTACCTCAGAGCTAGCATTTCTAGCAAGCTTGCAATGCTGAGACTTTTTCAAGCCAGCTTCCTTGCTAGCAAAGATGGCAGCCTCCATGAGTGACTTAGATTTTTGTGTGATGAGGTTTGTTACTTGTTACTTTAAGTGTTAAAGATCAGGAAATACTTTTGGATGATTAAAAAAACTGATAAGAATAGGAAATAATGCTTTCATTTTTTAAAATACTAAAGTTTTATTTTTTTTAACTTTCCATGGGATGTTGTTTCTTACAATCACAATGAAGGTTAAGAATCACAAACAAGTGAAAAACAATTTCATTTTTAAAATTTTCGACACATGAACACTTTATCTATCTTAAAATTTTAATAAAATAGATGAATTCAAATTTTATTACAAATAAAGCATGTGTGCTTTCTTGCTGGAGTAATATAGGTCTATTATTAAATTTAAGTACGACAGGTTCACAGCCTTTCCCTATCAATCCTACGAAAAACTTTGATACCAATAAACCTGACTTCAAAATCTACACAAATGGCTCAAAAAACAACGGAAAGGTTGGTGCTGCATTTGTTGTCTTTGATAGTAAAGATAAACAGATATTCAGCAACTACTATAAGCTCTATCATCACTGTTCGAACAATCAGGCTGAGCTTTTGGCTATTCTAAAGCTCTTCAGTATATTCAGAAAAACAAGTTTAATTCCTCTAAGGTTTTTCGTATTCATACGGATAGTACAACTACTATTCAGGCTATCAACAACATCAATAACAAAGGTTATCTTGCTTATATCATCAGGAAAACTAGTGCCAACATCCTCAACCAGTGTAAGCATCATATTGATATCACCTGGATTAAGGCCTATGTGGGACATCTACGAAACGAGGCAGCTGATTCACTTGCAAAGACTTCTGCCATTTCTGTCCTGCCTGTTTCGTACGACAGAATTCCCATGTCTTACATTACTCATTTAATAAGAACTGCCACCCACAATGTTTGGCAAACTGATTGGGAAAACAGTTCCACCGGCAGAATGACTTTCTTGTTCTTTGCCTCTGTTCACCAAAGACTCAAATCTCATTTCTTCGTTCCTAATTTTCAGCTGACTCAAGTCCTCACAGGACATGGAAACTTCAACTCGTAAATTTGTCGCTGCTCTCTCCAGGATATCTCTTGCCTATGCAACTGTGACAATTCTTCAGTTCAGGACTCCCTGCATTTTCTCTTCGATTGTAGCTCTTTTGACGCCCCATGATTTGAACTTATTTCTCATTGTGCCTTGACTGGGCTTCCCTGGCCCTGTCCTCCGTGTCATCTTGTTGAAAACGAAGTCATTCTGAAGAAACTCAACAACTTCAACATCTGCTCCAAAGCTCTTCTTCCCTCTTCTGGTTCTGTATAGTATTGTGACAGCTGACAGGATCCAACCTCTCCTCTACTGTTTCCCCATATTGTAAATTCCACCTGTTATTACTTTATTTTATTTTATTGTTAATTTATTATTAATTTAACTTATTTTAATTAGTTTAAGTATTGTATATATTAATTTTAAGTCTTCAACCTCCCATTTTATACTCTCCCCTATTAGTTATAATTTTTAATTTTCTTTTTATTTTATTTAATATTATTTAATTTAGTTTTTAGTCTCCATCTGCCCTTTTTGCATTTTCCCCTTTTTTGTATTCTTTTTTGTTTCCTCTCTGTAACTTTGACGAATTTTCACTCTGTGGGCTAATTCTGGTGGCAAACTGGCGCCGTTGGGACCCGTTACTTTGCCTTGGCTACCTCCTCTTTCTCCCCCTCCCCCCAATCCTAAATAACCACCCTGACCTCACCCCCTTACTGTTCTTCCTACTAACAACCAGTTTAATACCATTGAGTAAAACTGGTCTTCTTAACTTTATCTTATCATATCAAATCAAATGCAATCAATTTAAATAAGCTACGACTTACTTTTACGAAGTTACGTGATTTTTTTCACTTAGGATGATATATTCGTTCTGAAGTTTCGGAGAATTCTCAGATACTTAAATTTTTCACTGTTTTGTATGTAAAACATCCTATTAATTATATTATAGTCGTTCACTTTTCCATATTATTCAGTGTGGAAAAGTGAACGAATGTAATATAAAATAGGATGTTTTACATAAAAAACATTAAAAAATTTAAATATCTGGAAATTCTACCAAGCTTCAGAATGAATATATTGTCGTAAGTGAAAAAAATCACATAACTTCGTAAAGAAAAGTTGTAGCTTATTTAAATTGATTGCATTCGATTTGGTATGATAAGATACATATAAAATCGTTTAAAATATCCAATTATCTATAAAAGTTTTGCTGAAAATCATTAAAAAATGTGATTCCGAGCCCAAAATTTAGGAATACGAAATTATTCACAGCACTTAAGTAAGGAACAATCAAACTTTAATCTGGTAAAACGTTTTCGGACTATTCTATAGTCCCTCCTCAGTACCTGCTTCTCTGAACACAAGTTTAAAAATACAGTTCGATTACATTTTATAAGAATTTAGAACATTAGAACGATACATTCAAAATTATTTAAATACAACGTATATATATGTCATTCTATGTAATGAATATATATTACATTAATAAGTTTAACCATAAATATAAAACTAGTAAATATACATATTCTCACATGCATAATATACAAAATAAATAAATAATTACATAATATGTAAAGTTCATTCCTCCGTAACATAGAGAAACCTTGGTGTCCTCGTTATCTCTGCGCTACACCTACTTGGGTTGGCCTTCATATACTGTTCATAGCCGTCCACATCCATGCTATAGGCAAGTCCATCGGAGCATTATTATTAATAACGCTACGTGTCTTCTTCTGTCAGTATCTCAATAGCCTCATATGTAGTTAGGCCCCTTCCATCTTGAATCATCTTAATAATTAAAAGGTCCTGTTCATAGAATTTTGTCACCAGGGCTGTTGTCATTCTCCCATTCGCAATATCAGCCTTATGCTCAGATAGCCGTTTGGATATGTTCCTAGTAGTACTACCTATATAGCACTGCTCACAACACGCGCTATTATAAAATATCGGGATCGAATATATTCCCGGTTTCCTGTAATTGGGGATACATTCTTTTGCATTCCTTAGGTAGTTAAAAACAGTACACCCTCTTCTCCAGGCTATTTTAAAGTCCAAATCCCTGACAGCCTTACTAAGAACACTGCATAATGTTTAATCATATCTGAAATCTATATATCTGTGCATGTTACTGGCACCCTGCCTACCCATGGGTGTAGGCTGTGGATTAATCATGCGCCTAGAGATCTTTTTTCCAAACTTCCATCATTACATCATAACTATATCCAAATTTATACCCTTGTGTCATGATATAGCACACTTCTTATCCCTCCATTTAGTGATATGTGCACATGCTGTAGTGTACATAGACTTAAAGGGAGCTAGCTTATATGTGTAAGAGTCATGTGACCATGCTGGGATAAAAACTGGGCTATAAGTGGGTTTTCTATATATTTTAGTGATATACTCACCTTCCTCTGTCCCTACCAACACATCTAGAAAATGGAACCCGTTACCTGACACCTGTTCTATTTTAACCTTAAGGCCAAGCGTACTATCACTAAGTTGATCCGCTAGATACTGGTCCTGACACGTACCTTTCCATATGACACAAACATCGTCCATGTAGCGTGTATATATCTTGAGTTCCGACTTAAATGTACCTATGACACTGGCCTCCTTGTGTCTTACAATTAACTCCGCCATTACTCCTGCAAGCGGCCTGCCTATGGGAACCCCCGTCTGCTGCAAATAATATGTACCCCTAAATACAAAATAGGAATTATAAGTAATGAGGTTGCATATATATCTTATAATATCTGGATGGCATTCTGTTTGTGGGAGATACTGGACTATAAATCTGTACAACATAAGCGCTGCCGGCGGTTGCTGAATGGATGGGTAGAGTGACTCATAGTCCATCACAGTATACGTCTCTTGGGGTAGCGGACCAACTTCTAATAGGCAATCTATAAATTCTAAGGATGAATTCACCGTGTATGGGTATCCTTTGAGATGTTCAATTGCCCACGTTGCTATGGTTCTTTCCAGTTCATATAAAGGGGACGATTTCTTATCCACCATCGGTCTGATAGAAACGGGATTTATATGGGCCTTGATATACACAAATAACCTAGGTGCAAATGGGGATCTCACAGCTTTAACTTTCCAAATCTTTGGGAAATGTCTAGATTTAACGATGTTCTTTACTTTGTTAGCTATCTTATCTGTAGGGTCATGAGTGAGAGGCATTGAATTAGACGATCTTACGAAATCTAACAGGAGGCCATAGTATTGTTCTTCATGTAGGAGCACCATCTTCTTCGATTTATCATCTCTAGTGCATACTATTGAGTTATTCCTCAACCATTCTTTAGTATAGGAAATACATGCCTTTATTCTAACACTGTTTACCTTAGTACGTGCATATTTTCTTCTCTATATGAGCTCCCAGCGAACCTTTTCTTTATAGACCTCATTCTCAATTATGGGGCCCCAAATTTTTGGGCCCCATAACTTGAGAATGAGGCTTCTGCCCCACATGGGACCTTCACTGATGAACTCAGGAGTGTTTAATTAGGGGATAATGTAAAGAAGGGGTGAAATTCTGCTGGGATTTTTTTCTCTTGTCGTACCTAAATTTATTAAATTTGGAAAACAACCTAATTATAAGAATTCATCCTCTTCAGATTCCGAATCTAAAAATTGTAAATAAGTCATCATCATGTTAAAACTGGAAAACTGCTTATACTCAGTAATTAAGTCAAGATAAACATAAACAGCACTAATCGCAGTTGAGTAAGATAAAATAAACACATTTATTTAAAATATCACAAACGTTTTCGGCTATAACGCCATCTTCAGGCAGTTCGTTCTATTCGTTTATCTTGACTTAAGTCATAATCGCTGTAACTGCTGTTACTTTACTGGCAATCTCCTTGTTTACTGGATGCCGCCATTTACTTTAGCACTCGGGCATGTTTTCTGTTCACTCCTTAACTTGTGACGTATTCCTAGCACTACCCCTTCGCTTTGGGATTTACGTCAACACTCGCTCCCAGTGTTTGCCGAACGCGTCCTATGAATAGGCATGACATATTCCCATTGTGCTTTTACACCAGCTGCATCATACAATCAGTGACTCATACAATTTTGCAAAAATGTTTCCAATTTTTGATTGCTCTGTATATAACAATGGTGGCCAAATTGCAGCTTGCCAGCCACATGTGGCACTTTGTTATCTTCAATGTGGCTCCACATCATGAAAGACAATAGTTAATTAGGAGCAAATACCTACTTAATTTTTAAAAACAATAAAATATTACAAATATATTATGTTTATTTGTAAAATGTAGTATGCATTTAAATGAAATAAATGTATGTAAAATATATAATAAATAATTTTTAAATCATTGTTAAGATTAACCAAAAAACTGATGTGGCTTTCATTGACCCAAAAAGAAACTGATTGTGGCGCTCAAGTATTTGAAATTCTCCTATATGGCTCTTAATGACATGAAACTTGGCCACTCCTGGTATATATGCTGACCATCTCCTTCAAAAAAAATGAATTTTTAAAAAATTCCTTTGCTTTTATGCAAGTATATATGGTTATTTCTCTAAAATATGAAATAATGTTGCATTTAATTAATTACTTTTGTAAGTAAATAAAAATTCAAAATATGAAAATAAATCTACAGTATATAGAAATCAATCAACATAGTTATCCCAGAAAAATAACAAATCTAAAAAAAATAGAAAAAATTAATAAATTTAAACAGAAATCACTTTTACTAATATTTAAGTTTCATTCAGTTTTGAACTCAGCTTATTTGCATTGCAATCAATTGCACTGATGCAGGAAATTATTATTAAAAATTTCCTTTAATTATTGTAATTATATCTTTAAAAAATTAATTGATTGACTATCTGTACCAAAGATTTTGTCAGATGAATCAACACATGGACTACCACCACCCTGCAAAATTTCATCTAAATTCACAAATCACAATTGACTGGATCCTCTTGTTAGTTAATTTGCATCTTTTGACATCATATTTCTAATTTATTTCGCTTGGAGATTGGAAATAACTCACACAAAAAATAAATTAGAAATATGATATGAAATGAAACCATGTGTCATATTTCAAACACTAAGAAGAGACTAAAAAGTCTTTTTTCTTTTTCACTGATAAGCCTATACTCTTCCCATTTCAAAAAATTAAACCCGAAATACACTCTAGTTCTTTCACTAAAAGTATTTTTAATTTATAACTTGCATTTTGCATTTCACTTTATGGTTCAGATACTTTTAGTGAAGTACTCTGACATAAATTAGATTATTTTGACATAAAATTATCCATACTATATAACGGCTGGCCGAACCTCATGTCACTACGAGCCACATAATTGAATTTCAAAAACACGAAAGCTGCATCAGTTTTTTTGGGTAATCTTAACAATGATTTCAAAAATTGTTTATTATATATTTTACATGCATTTATTTTGTGTAAATGTATACAGTATTACTTTTTACAATAAATGAGTGAATTACAAATATATTATTCTTTTAAATTAAATAGATATTTGCTCTGTATTAACTACTGATTTTCATACTATGAAGACACATTGAAGATATCAAAGAGCCACATGTGGATATGAGCTTCAATTTGGCCAGTAGTTTGGCCTATATAAGTTTGGACAAATATTTCTAGTAAAAACAATATATTATTATAGGAAAATATCTATTTAAATAAATTATTTTCAGAAATTTATCAGCAAACATATAGTAAGTTTTTATCTGTGAATTATAAAATATACAATAACTTTGGTATATACATCTTTGGCATTATTGCAGAAATAGTAGATGATATATTTTTCATGTCATTAATTTGATCTTTCATGATTGATTGATTAATTAAAATAAACATTATAAACAAACTTCAAAGAAAATATCTAAATAGAACCTAAATTGCCAAATTAATCCCCCGATACTTTTAATAGAAATTTTAATAATTGGAAAGAATTTACATTAATGTTAGCAAAATCTCATAATTAACACATATACTAATGATTAAACAAAGAGTGGATCCTCTGTGAATTAATGATTAAACTAGAATTTTTAATTTACCTGAAGAAAAAATTTGCCTCAGCTCAGGATTGAACCAGGGACCTTTGGGTTAATGTGGCAATGTCATAACTCCTAGACAGCCTCAGTGGTCTGGTGGTATTATTAGTATAAAGTCTTTTTTTCAATTTTTAGAATTTCCATTAAAAATATCAAGGGATTAATTTGGAAGTTTAGATTCTGTTTGATTAATTAAAATTTGCTATTTAGGTAATTGATATTCATTCATTCATCACTCTATTCTAATTTAATCATTATTAAATATATAAATACAAATAGTTCTTGATTTACAACAGGGTTCAATTTGAACCTTGAGGTTGTAAGTTATAATTACTTGTATATATTTATATATATAAAGTATAACTTATTATCAATATTTATTGACACAATATATTATAATGTATTAAACCACTATACTGCTCCATTTTTTATAGAATAATGACTAAGCACTTCAAGAGGGAAAGCCTGCTTGAAGTGTTTGAAGTGCTTCCTGCTTGAGTTTCCCTTTTCTTCCTCTTTCCCTGCTTGAAGTGCTTAGTTATTGTTTTACAATATATTATCATAGTAAACTTAACAAATACAAAACTGAACAAACTAGACATAAAATAAATACTGCTAATACATAAAACTATTTTGTAATTCACATACATGAGAATCCTTAGATATACCAATTACAAAACTTATTGATATACATCATCATCATAACAGTTGGTTCCAAAAAGATGTTAACTTGCTTCATAGGAGATGAGCTTACAGAAAGTTGATTGGTCATAAAGTCTATCAATTCGAACATGCATTGTGGAAAGTAAAAATCGTATTCTTAGTCAGAACAGACGTTCTGACTAAGAATAGGAGTGAGGTATACAACTGACAGGAGTTGATTACAGCACTCTGAACTGAAAAGACTAATCACTGCTATTTTCAAGCAAGGCAGATTTTCTATCTATGAATTGAGTAAATAGATAACATGCTCTAATATCATTTTTAAAATTTTGGATATTGGTAATTATGAGTATGATATTTATAGATTTATTTTCTTAAATTCTAATATGCTAATATAAATATACTGTATTTAGTTGCTGCCATATAATAATATATATAAACTATAGGATTTTTTATATATTCCTGTGGAGGATAAGAATGAATGAAGAATGAATCATTCTTATCCTCCACAGGAATATATAAAAAATCCTATATATAGTTTGATTTGTGAAATGTGATTTTTTTTTTTTTTTAAGTTTAAACTGAAAAAAGATTTCATATTGAGAGAATGGCAGCAATGTTTTATGAATATATAATACTAGATTTATAAGTAGAGTGTATATGT
The DNA here is from genome assembly GCA_000484575.1 of Olivierus martensii. Classification (NCBI taxonomy): domain Eukaryota; kingdom Metazoa; phylum Arthropoda; class Arachnida; order Scorpiones; family Buthidae; genus Olivierus; species Olivierus martensii. The sequence goes on from AYEL01055746.1 coordinate 11,348, forward strand.
GTATGTAAATGCATATTTATTTATGACTATTTCATGATAAAATATTTACTGATATAATTAATAAAATATTTTATAAAAAATAACTTTCTAAAATGAATTTGTATAGAAATTGAAATTAGCATTTATATATTTGCAAATCAAGTTCAATGTTTTGGATGAAAACAATAAAAATATACAAGTAAAAGTTTTGTTTATTAAATTGCATAAACATAATATGCAAATATGTAAAGAAAGACATGGTGGAACATAAACTAAATTTGACTAGTCAACACAAATATTACAGAAAAGAAAAATTAGTAGAAAACCAAAACATGCATAATAACACAAAATTCATTTTGACACTTTCATTCAATTTTTATATTTTCTTTTTTAAAAATCACGATAAAGTTGTCATGGAAACGAAATAAATATCGTTTGGTTTTTATTACAATCAACGGGTATTAAACACTTTATCAATAAGAATCATTTGGAACAGTTTTTAATTTTATTACAAATGCAGAAAGACGTATCCATTTTCAAATAAAACATCTTAATGCATTTTCAAATAAAACAATAAAATAAAATACTTCCTGTAGTTGCCATTATGTTATTGTCAGTGCTTGGCTTGATGCTTTGACAACTTATCTCTTAATTACTTGTGTACATGACCATATAATACTGCATTTTGCCTAAATTAATACAGTAATAACATACATTAATCTGTAAATAATAAATTAAAACTTTCCTAATAAATGCTTAAAATTAGTTTTCAGATAAAATGATTGAACACTTTCATTAAGTCTACCTAACTCTGTTGCTTAGAAAAAATAAATGGGAATCGTCCAAGGCCCTGCAAACTTGAATTTGTGCCTGAACCGATTAATCTTGTTTATAATTATTGTAAGGAAACAGAACATTTTCCATCTAGATGAACACTTTTTTGAACCAACTGTATATGTGGTTATAATTGGAGACATTGTAACTTGAGGACTATCTGTTGTTTAATTTCAATATTGATTTTTTTTCTCATTAAATACTGTATTTTAAAAATTTTACAGGCAGCTATCTGGCATGCATTAGATCATTATGCTTATGGTGATGCCATTTTCTTGGCTGAGAGGCTCTGCGCAGAAGGTAAATATAATTATGCTTTAACTTACTGTATTGCATTTATATTATTACCACTTTAGCATATCAAAGTTGTTAATTTTTAGAAAATTAATTCTGATTTGTAATTTTTTAATAAGACTTAAGCTTGTTTAATAGTTTATATAAATTTCACTATTTGTTTTAATTGTAAAGTGTAATGATCAGAAATATTATATCATTTAAAAATATAGTGTATATGTGTTTGTTTGTGTATGTCTGTAAATGTCCTTGTAATATAAAGTGAATTACCAAATTTAGTATCATATACAGCAGAATTTAGGTATTTTAAAGCTGAAGCAAAAAGATATTACCATTAATTCTGTAGTATATGAAATTTAAAAAAGTTATATGCTCAAATTGATGCTTACAGATAGAATTTTTCATCTTTTTAAAACTTTATTATTCCAAAATGAAAAAAGATGGAGTTATATTAGAATTAGAACTTCTGTCTATTACAAGATATCTTGTGTAAATAATATCTAATTTGAAATTCACATACATTATGGTCTTAATATGCTAATGCAGTAGATTTTTCAGTTTCTGAACTGATATGAGCAACAAAAACATTGAATCTCAATAGATATGTTTATTGATATCTGGAGGTATATTTCCAAAAATTAATTTTATTGCAAAATGAACAAATAAAACAGAAAAATAGTTCGAAATAATTAGTCCACTTGAATTATAAAAATTACTTAATAAACAAAATCTCATTTTATTTAAAAGAAAATTAAAACAATATTTTAATAATAATATATTTTTTTAATTTAAAAAATTATTCATTAGAAAAAAATTCTATTCGAGTATACAGATAAAATTATATTGTAAATAATATATTTTTAATTTAAAAAATTATTCATTAGAAAAAAATTATTTACATTAATATGAAAGCATTTCTTGATTAAAATTAAAATTAATCAACTCTTAATTAGTTAGGTGATATGTCACACTACCTGTTTACTCTCCCAGCCTTTTTTTCCTGGAGAGTACAAGCAGTGAATTAATAATAAATAAATGATGTAAATTAAAATAGTTGATTCATTGATCTTTGCAGACTTTACTCTCTAACTACTTAAGATATGCTATGTTAAATAATTTTGTTTTGCTTATTCTATTTAGCAAAATGCTTAAAATATTTTTCATAATTTTATCAAAAATATTTTGTTTTTCACATTCATTGATTCTACATTATTTCTATTGCCATTTATTAATTACAAGAAGTCATTACTCGTATTTAAAATTGAAGAAATATATCAGAAATATTCCATAAACTATTTATTGTAGAGAACTGGATTGAATCTCTTGAAATTGTTGATCCATTGATAGTTAGTCTGAATTTCATCAATAGAAAAAATAAAGTTAACAAATTATCTGTCAATGACAATAGCAGAAAATTTTATATTAGTGCTATTACAAGATTTTTGAAAAAAGGTAAATGGAAACAAATTATAGATATTACCAGACTTGCATATATCCAACAATCATAAATATGAATATACATAAAAAATCTTTCAAATTTTTTTAAGGTATAGAGATAAACATTTATTGTATAAGTAACCAATTTATGAAGCCCCAAATTATATACAGTGATACCTCGGTTCACGAACACAATCCGTTCCTTGACCCTGTTCATGTGTATATATACCAAGTATACAGTAAAATTCTTCTAACTAATCACGATTATTGGAATAATCGATATTGTATCATATCTATGTGATATTTGTATATATATACCAAGTATACAGTAAAATTCTAACTAATCACGATTATTGGAATAATCGATATTGTATCATATCTATGTGATATTTGTTTTGTCGAAACTGTCATATAGATATCCAATTTCAATGGTATTTATTATTATGTCAGTAAAATGTTTTATATTTAATAGTTTTGAAGCGATATTAATAATAAGATCGAATAATGGAAAGGATCACATGATCGCTTCATCAATGCTTTTCGCTTTCTATCCTATATTCTTACTTTCTCCTTTGTTATTCTACAATTAAACTTTTGCGTGTAGCCATTATCTATTTCATTTATCTTTCTTGAGACTATGAGAAAAAGTTACAACAGAAAAAAATAATACAGAACAAGCAGTGATATAAATGCATTGTATCGCTATTTCCCATCTCTTTTTTTTGAGCCGGATATTTATAAAATGGAGACTTTTTTGTCGTTCTTAAAATATACTTAAATTAAATATAATAAACAGTTAAATTGATATACGATTAGGAATAAAATTATTTTTCTTAATCTTTGTTTTCTTAGTGTGTGATGCAAATTGAGGAAATTTTAAATCGCATTTTTTCCGTAACGTTTTCCTCCGAGCGACTATTTAAAGAACAATTCACGCTCTGAATGCAGTCTCGCGTCCAGATGATAGATTAGATATTTGTGGTTGGTTTCGTAACCTCTAGAGCGTAACGCATGCAATGTTGGATTTTTCCTAGCACCCGAGCGGACCCACCTTCAAAAATCGGTTTGGAATGGAAGAAGAAATGATTCCGTACATTTCATGCACGCAAACCAGACGTAGACTCGGAAATCATCTCTTTATTCTTCGTCCCAAAGAACGTACCACCGATATGTACAACAATAAATAAATTTCGGTTCCAGTCAGTTATTTAACTCTGTTAATGTTTAGACGCGAACTTAGAGGCGGAGAAGAAAGGTCGGATTCGGAAGTAAGCGTTGAACAGTTTGCCTCCAATTCGGAAAGTAGCTTGGGGCACGTTCAGATTGACCTTGTAACCTTTGGGATGACTCTCAACCGCCAAAGCTCGGCTCAGAGGCCCATTGAACAGCAGGCCCTGTCTTCTGTTGGGAATCAGATCGCAGTCTTTCAGAAATCCAGAGTTATCACCAGAACACTTTAGTTTGTTGGCCACCCTATGAGAAAGAAACAAATGCCAAAATTAATTCAAACACTATTGATGGGGAACGGTTCTGAATGGGGATATAAATGCGTTCTACCGATTTGAGGATCACCTGATTATCTTAGAATCTTGCGACAGAATGTTTACATTAGACTTTAGAGTGAGAAATTACTTATTTTCCGAAAATACAACTGTCCGTTTGCTATTTATAATCTAATTTAAGAGTTGCTTACCAAGCATCGAATCCATGACGTCGATACATCTCGGAAATACATTTAACGTCGTCGGAAAGATCATCGTTCTTCAATTCTGAAATATTGAAGGGTTTAGTTTTCCATCGGCACGAATGTGGAAAAAAAAAGAACAATACTCACTATCGCAAGATATGTTACAAACATTTTGAGAGTTTTTGCTGTTTCCATTACACCAATATTTATCATTAATCTGAGAGAAAAAGAAAAAAAAAAAAGATTATTATTATTATTATTATGACACTATGGGGAAAGAGTTTTCACGCTTGGTAGGCGCCATTTCTTTCTTTGTTTCGATGGTGCGCTGAGGCGCAGAAAACAATTAATTATAGAAACTCACCTGGAAGAGGCCGTAGTCGGTGCTGCCGTCCCAGTTTCCTTTATGAATGGCTCCCGTATCGAAGGAACTCTCCCAGTAAGCGATGCATAGCCCTGTGGAAGATGACTGCCGAAATTAAACTGTCGTATGTTTAACAGTTCGAAATAGGCGCCGCACTCGACTCTTAATGCGCTGTTTATAAATTATTTATGCTCGCAATATTGACCAACTTATCTGGATGAATAAATAGCGCAAAGATTTCGGGAAATCATTTTATCGAAAGTACAAATTTTGCACTAAAGAATCTTCTATATAAAAGTTAAGATGACGCGATTTAGTTTTTCTTTTTATTATTTTTCGAGTGGGTATTTTCGATATATAAAAATATTTTTGACTAGCTATTCGTAGGAAATATTACCAGATAAAATTTTAAAAATATTCGAAAAATCCAGAATAAAATATTATCCCAAATTTTAAGATAAAAATTATCTTTTCTTTCGCTATTGGGATTTTATACTATCCTTTATCCTATTATTTCCTTTGCAACTGGAATTTGTATCGATAGCGTTTAATTAAAATGTTAGCTTTAGCTCATTTTATCAACTGTATATATAATTTAAAATCTCAGTATGACAAAAATTTTATCGAATTTAATACAAGTTCTGTAGAGGACGGGATTACAGAATAGAAATTACTCACATTTTGACAGGTCTTCCTTGGGAAATTTAAAACGCTGATGCAGTTCTCTAGCCAGTTCGCATCGTTGGTATACTTTGCAGTCCACTTCCAACCAACAAGCCCAAGCCAAAACTAATATCCACGTAAAGCGCATCTGGAATCTTGATGGAAAAAATGTATTACTTTGTAAACTTTGGCCGGAAAGGAACCTGAAAAGTTTGAACAGATTGACTAATCCTCATCTATGAGTTAACTTTAACGTAGAAGATAAAAGTTTGAACATGTTACCCCAAAGACCACAGAAGTTATCGATTCCAAAGGAAATACTTGCCATGTGCCCGCGGCCGACTTCTTATATAAACAGACGGTCCTTACCTATAGAAGTGGAGGAAGTGACCTTACTGGGTTAGAAATCAGCCAATGACAGCACTGTTCTCCAGAATCGAGGTTAGTCAGCTGGGGATCAATATCCTGTAATGGATGGCCTCGCCTAGATATAACCCAGCTTCGATTAGGGTAATCGACTGTAAACAGGAAGAGAGGGAAGCGCTCTCACCGCATCAAGGTGTAAACCAGTCGGTGCATCCCTCCGATCGACACTCAATTTAAAATTCTCGAGGTTTTAGATAAGAAATTGATTAAATGCTCAAGCGAATACCCACTTTCAAATGCTTCTAAATAAAACAACTTATTTTACGATTACAAAGATTATCATCATAGATTTCTGCATATAGATTTTAATGTGATTGAAATTGGTAATGTAGGAAGATAATTGATATTAATAAATGGGTATATCATCGATTTATATCATTAATTTTCCTATAATGGGAAAACTCTTGTGTATAATGGAAATTGATATACAAAAATTCGAAAGGATATTAATGAGCAGGTATATCGAGAAAACTCTCAAGTGTATAGTGAAAGTTGGCACTGTAAGGATTGAGAATATTAATGAGCAATATACAACACATTCATTAAAATATTATTCCTTATAGCGCCAATTTCCATTATATATATGATTTTTCTTGAAAGTATATCGAGAAAACTCTCAAGTGTATAGTGAAAGTTGACACTGTAAGGATTGAGAATATTAATGAGCAATATACAACATATTCATTAAAATATTATTCCTTATAGCGCCAATTTCCATTATATATATGATTTTTCTTGAAGGTCGAAAGATGATACTGCATGACGAATTCAATTCATTCATAAATATTAGCAAACTAAACCCAGCGATAGAGGTTTCATGCTGTTATTAAGACAATTTAGCTACCGATGGAGCTTACAAAATGTTAAAAATTAATTTGAGGACCGTAATAAGGATTTTTGGAGCGCGACGCAACTTAATCGTATAGTAGATTTAGAACAGAAAGGTCGACATTTTAAGTCTTTTAAGCTAATAATTAATTATATTAATTATTTTGACCTTAACGAGCTTTTGAAAATTAACTTTCGGATTTAGGAACGGAAAGACATCAGACGACCAGAGATAATATCTTTTGCCACAAACGAAAACAAAAAATATTCCCTTAAGAAACTAAAAATAAATGTCAAAAATTCACTTTCTTCTAACAATCACTGGAGCGCGATACATAATTTTTCTTTGTTATTGAATCGACTACAGGAAGTATAAACGTGATTCCACCATGGATCATATAAGTATTCGGTTGAAACTCATCTAGGAAAATAGATTTCAATCTTTAAAAATGTTGGGAACTCGCACAAAACACGTAGTTTGATTATTATACAATTGTAGTTATAATATGTATTAGGGAAAAAAGACTAGTCCTATTTTCGATGTTACATTAGAGAAAAATACTTTTAGGAAAAATTTTTGGTTCCGTAACAATTGTTTATCGGAATAATTTAGTAATTTATAGGTGGCTCGTATATCTCGGAAATTGCCACCCTCCATGTCCGACAATCGCATGTGCGCATATCTGAGTCACCAATTTTTATCTTTTGAATTTTTACGCTCTTTCTCATCTCTGTCAGATGTAAAGTTGTGCGACCATACCATAATTCATCATGTGCCCCTCACACCAGTGATAGAATCGACTGAGAAGTCAAAGAATCGGGATCAACAGATTAAGTCCGGATTTTCCTGAAGAAATTCTCAAAAAAGAAAGTTGCCGAATTCTTCAGGTAGAAGACAAATGCCTTACCAAGTTTCCGCTCTTGATATCTCCAGTACAGATTAAAAGAAGCATAAAATAAGGAACATCTTTTCGGGAGAGTTTCGTCCGATATTAACTCAGGAAAGAAGGAAACGTCTTACTTTACTAAACAAAAGTATATATATATTAACTCGGTCATTTTTTTAATTTTACGAATTTCCTTTTCTAGAAGTAAAATTGGGTGATTTAATCGAATGAACGAATAAAGGGAAAGATGGAAATAAATTTGATATCGGCCGGTCGTATGTTAAACTTTGATGCAGGTTAACAAACTGTCCGTTCTTATCTACTCTTTTATGAGACGTACTTATTATTAGGCAGTTTTGTTCGTTCAAATTACAGACAGGTATAAGTTGTCGGATTTTACGCCTCGGGCCATTAACCAGTCAAAAGAAAAAAAAAAAAAAAAAAACCAACTTATAAATATGTCTTGAAATGTCAATTGTCAAAATTTTTAACGACAATATGGCTTAGAATAAAATTGGTGGGAAAAATACAACTAAGGATAATTATAAATATGTTAGTGGTGATTTTCCCATAGGCGATTTTCCTATTTGGAAAGATATAAGATAATTACATAATCCAATGGAAACATCCAAGTATACCGGTATAAATAACTGAGAACATATTGTACAATTATAAAGATAAAAGTCGATGGCGCGTAATAAGATCTAAATTTATCTGTTTATTTAAGTTTTTGCAGTTTCCTCCATCGGCTGACGTCGTCAGCGATTCAGTTGATAAGCCCAGTAGCGATTATCTTCACCCGGTACTTACATAAATCCAAAATATTTTCTGGTAACTGTCAATTAAACTGGCTTTAAAGGGCAGTTTTGTTCCATCAAAATACTCTAACTTTGAATCACAACTAACATTTGAAAGATAGATCGATTTCCGGATTCTATTCTCGAAAATTTTTATTATCGATTGGGTCCGATCACGTTTTTATTTTCCGATCGATCCTACTAGGAGTTTGATTAATTGAATCCCATCCTTCTCCTGATGCCCGATCACAAATTCACTACGTGCTTCCCATGCCAGTGATGCCAACCATAGGCATGGAGGTACAGTACGTGTGCCTTCTATGAGAGGGCATCAGGTAAGTTGTGACTATGGAAATTACTAAATAATAGTAATAATTTTCTCACATCGTTCAGTAATCTTCATTTGAAAAAATGGTTAAAATGAAAGAGATGGATATAGAATTCCAAAACTAGTGACAGATTCTGGAATGAAGGCGTCATGAGTATCTGTTTGGATGAAAAATGACATTAAATAATTGATTATAAAATTAATATACGGTATATATATTACTTTATATTATTCTTCAATTTATACAGTATATATAAAGTGAAGAGTGGCTAATATTGATATTTATCCTGGGGTATAATACTTTATTAAAATCAGACAAAACCTGATGAGTCGGTAGCATTTTAATTTAAAATTTCTTCATTTATTCTCCTACACACAGTAGCGCCGAGAGAAATCCTGGGCCCCGGTACAAACAGGTTTTGAGCCCTATATATACAGTATATAATAAATTCTTATTGTTAGGAAGCGGTCCGGGCCCTTCAATCTTATAGGGCCGGGGAATTTGTCTTCTCTTCCCCGCCCTCTCGGCGCCACTGCCTACACAATAAAAGAAGCAATCGAGACTTTTCTGCCAGAAATCTATCAAAAAAAGTTGAGTTGGTTTGAACTTCTTTCAAATCTGATATCTAATTCATTGAATACTACTTTCCCACTTCAAACTCTAATATAGTTTGATAAGCTTTAAATAATATTCGAAAAAAAAAAATATTTATATAGTACAGTTTTATCCGTCAATCATCTAGCTTCTAGATCACCAAACTTATATATCCGAATGTTTCATATGCATAATAAAGTTATCGACTTCTGTTAAAATTATCATCATAAAATAGCCATTTTTAAATAAATTTTTTTCCTAAGCGTCACGCAGATTTTACTTCTGAGCCATATCTTTATTTTTCGAATTAATGCTATCTTTTCAACGATGTGAAAGCACTAATTTTGAAATTCCATCTTTGTCCATTGTTTCGACGGTTTTTTATTTCGAATTTTTTCCCCTCCATTGCAATAATTAAACTATCCAATTCCGTTTTCATATTTAGAGAATCCTCCGATTAAAATAGAACTATTGTGTTTTTAATAAGTATTAATTCTATTTTAGCATTTTGACTGACCCCATTAAAATATACTACTCCCTCTAAAATAAAATCGGGGACCGAGAATTATATCATTTGGTCAAGTTTCGATAGAAATTAATGCTTATTTTATATAACGATGCGCATTTTTACTAACATTACCGTAATTGCTTTTAAATCGAGTATTTAGCCAATTTAATAATAAAAAAAATAATAAAATGATTATAACACCATTGTTGTTTTAACGCCAGGTGGCTACGGTAATCCGTGATGGTGGATATAGCGCCATTTCTTTTTTTTTCTAACAGATTTTATCACTTCCCGATTAGATACAACACATCCGATAATGATATTGTTGTCATGCATTAAAAAATAAATGACGACAAATATAAACTCAAAAAATGATTCATCGAAATCCCGAATAATTCGATGGCTCATACATAACATCTATTTATTTTTACTTGTAATGCATTGTTATCTTCGAAAGATCGAACAGTATGTAACGTTACCAAATTTTTAATTTTATTTATACGTAATTATACAAACTCCATCATTCTAATGTAGCGAAAAAATTTCTAATTCACACGAAAAGCTTATCGTAGCCAGAAAAATCCAAAAGGAACGAAAAGTTCTTTAAAAAAATATTACTAAAGCTTGCTATATCCTTTGATAATTGTACTAATGTGGGCAAAAAAGAAGTGGAAAATAACCATCAATCGCATTCCTTTTTTTTTGCAATAATAGGAAAACTCTGAGTAAAAGGAAAACATGAAAACCATTAGAGAAGTGCAACCAAAAAAATTCCAAAATTATTCGATTAATAGAACAGAATTGAACAAATGAGAATCGGAAATTTTCCATGCATGGAATATTTTATTTTACATTAATTTAAATATTTCATGCTTGAATATTGGGTTAAAGAAGTTAATTTAAGATGATATCAACAAATGCGTTTATTTAAATAAATAATCGAAGATTAACTATGCATTTTGAGAAATCTGAAAGAGTAGTTAAATGCTTGTATCGATATTATATTATTTATTTAACTTACACACGCATTTAAAATAAAAAAAAATAAATAAAGATTTCGTGACGTCTAAACAATAAGCCAAAACGTCACATAAATATCATATACAAATATATTAAAAATATCTAGGTATTTAATTTAAAATAATTATTTATGAATTCAGGCCAAAACACATGAGTGAAGAAACATACTATATTTCTATTAATAGTTATGGCTAGTGGGTCATTCCATGTCAAATGACCTAGGGTCCCTGTTCGACCCTCTTCAGTTTGGTGTGAATATGAATACAGGTTTTAGAGGAAGCTGTACAAAATTTTGGTTCAAGAAATTCTGTGATTGAACCATCAGGGCTTTTTTTGTGGAAGTCATCTAATCGCAAATAATTTTTAAAGTTTCAAATACAATTGTTGCATAATCATAATATTTACCTCTCTAAATCTTTGTAAGCTTGTTCAGTTTTTTGTGCTTAATCCAAAAATATATCAAAGGCTATAAGGTCAAATTTGATTAATGTTGAGCAAATATCTCAGTGTTTGACAAATCCAAAAATATTTATATCAAAGGCTATAAGGTCAAATTTGATTAATGTTGAGCAAATATCTCAGTGTTTGACACTGAATTTAATTTTTTTTGCTACCACTGGAAGATCAGATTTTGAACTAAAAAGAGTAATGATTTTCCAGATTTGATCCTAAAGGTCTTCAGAATTAGGCCACTTGACATGGAATGACTTTAGTGCCAATAAAAATTACTATGTTATTTTAAAATTGCCATAATATACTATTTTACTGTTTAGTATTATATTTTTATATGCTCTCATAGCTTTAAAAACCAAATACGAATTGATTTGTTTTGTATGAAGTAGTGATATGGAGTTATAGATAAGGGTAGATTGGGATCCGAATTTTATTGTGGAAAAAAGGTAAACAGCTCGTATAGCAACAACCCATTGGTACCAGCATTTAAAATAGCAATTTTCTGGTCAGAAGTGATCCTGATATGATCAACTTTCTGATCCTTCAAACTATAGCGAAACTTGATTATAACAATCAGCACGAAATTGGTAGAACTGTTCGTTATAGACATTATTCATTATATCCAAGAACATAAAAAATGTACAGTCTATGACAGAAAGGTTTTGACATATCAGCGGAAAAGGTTCGGCTTTCGTACACTACGCAAAAACTGATTGAGTCATTACTTCAGTTGTTGATCGTTGTAGGCTACAATTTGGGTTAAACCATTCCATCGGTTGATTAGCAACGGGGAGTGGAAGGAATATTGCATATTTAAGCGTTTACATGCAAAAATGATTAGCAACGGGGAGTGGAAGGAATATTGCATATTTAAGAATTTACATACAAAAAAACAATTTTGTTTACTATACTTTGCTCTTAACTTTTATTAATACATTAAATAACGTAAAAAATATTAATGAAATAAATTAGGATCGTAACTTTACTGGCAATAACTGAATTATTAAGTAATAAGATGCGTTGCATACCGAAGTATCGTTTAATACCGAATTTAAAGGCATAAACTAGATTGTTGAAGTTGAGTGCGAATTATTTCAAAATGCCAACTACTATCTAGAGTTCTAGGTTGCTAACCATTCATCATTGGAACAACGGGATGCCTGTGAAAGACATAGCGAATATATTACTATGTACAGTCTATGACAGAAAGGTTTTGACATCAGCGGAAAAAGTTTGGCTTTCGTACAATACGCAAAAACTGATTGAGTCATTATTTCAGTTGTTGATCGTGGTAGGCTATAATTTGGGTTAAACCATTCCATCGGTTGATTAGCAACGGGGAGTGGAAGGAATATTGCATATTTAAGAGTTTACATGCAAAAATGACGATTTCGTTTACTATACTTTGATCTTAACTTTTATTAATACATTAAATAACGTAAAAAATATTAATGAAATAAATTAGGATCGTAACTTTACTGGCAATAACTGAATTATTAAGTAATAAGATGCGTTGCATACCGAAATGTCATTTAATACCGTGTTTAAAGGCATGAACTAGATTGTTGAAGTTGAGTGCGAATTATTTTTTTCAAAAAACTGGAAATTTTTAAAAGAATCATAATATAATGTAATATAAAAAAATCCTAGTAAGAAATGAGCTGCCAACATCTTATATAATATGTTTAGTATGCAGTGGAACCTTGATTAATGATGTTAATTGATTTCATAAAAATTATAGTTAATTAAACATTTAATTAAATCACTGGCTCTCAAACTTTTTTGATGCACTTTACAGATTAAATAAAAATTTATAATATATTTCTATATTATTTGCAGTATACCTAGCTTTTGTCTTACAACACACAAGTGTCAGAATGATTATGGTATACAATTTGAAAATCATTGAATTAAATAATTATGAACATTTAACTGCTTTGAAAATAAACTGATGAACAAACAATAATATTTAATAAAAATACATTTTAGAAATAATTTTTCATCAGTTATATCAAAAGAGCAAAAATAATTTACAATTTATATATGAACATATTTCAAAATAAAAAATTATTCATATAAATTTTAAAGAAATTATACTAATGCCTACATATGTAAATAAAACAAAAGTTGCATAATTATTTTTAATACCAAACTCACATGCCGTCAGAAGAGACTGAGCATTTTTTGCAATTGATTTTTTTCATTTTTTTAATATATTATTTCTTCTTGATATAATTTTTCAATCAGATGATGATGATCATAATAATAAAAATAATAGTTACATGATCCCACTTAATTCTATATGGCACATAATAAATGAGTGAAATAGATTTTTTTCAATATGATCTCATTTTCAGGAACAAATTTAGTTTAAATATTTTTAAGCTAAATTTTTTTTGCATGGCAAGATCTTTAAAGATTTTGTCCAAGTCAATTCAATATGCTCTTTCTTTTTCTATGACCACTGTAACTAATGACCTTAAACATTTAAACAATGTTATGAGATAATGACTCTCCTGATCTTTTTATTTATAATGGTACATTTAGCAGTTGGTCAGATTTGAACATATGTTAATGAATATTAAAACATACTGACAATAGTTCACTGAGATAACTCCACAATTAATTAATTATTGCAATTATAAAATAAGCTTTTATTAATTTCAGTTTTCAGAGACTTTTTTAAGCTTTTTGTTTTTATTACTAGTATGATTAGAAAAATAAAAGTTACTGTTATATCAGTAAAGCTCTTGATACTAGTCTGAATTAAGTAATTTGTTTTGTAGTATGCATTCATGTACCATAAACTCATAAATAGCTGCTGTAACATTAGTCAGTAGAAGGTTAATTGATATCAGACTATAGTCATATATAAAAGTTCTATCAATGAATGAAGGAATTTAACATTTTGCTCTATTGAAATTTTATCAAATATTTTAAGTATTAATTAGTTATTTCAGAAATTTATAAAAAGCATATATATAAAATTCATGTTTGTATCATCTGTTCCACAAAGGCTTCCACACCATTTGACTTCTCAAGATGAACTGTATATAGAGACTACAACCCAATGGGTAACATAGGCTATCTTAGATTAAGATCATCCCAGGGTTGGAGCATTTTGAAATGTCAGCAAAAATACCTTCATTTAAATTCTTCAATTATATTTGAATTTGGATGACATCACAGTCACACTTGTGTGATATCAACATGATATAATTATGGATGGCATCACAAAATTCCATTGCTGTCTGATGCCATGATGACATAACAATAGGTGATATCACCCATTGTTATGTCACCATTGCCACAATGATGACATAATCTCAACATAAAATGACAGTTAAATCAATGTTCAAATTGAACACAAATGCCAATGAATTCCAAATGTTAAATTAACCGATATGGGCCGGATTTTTATGATTTTGGAGGCCTTGGGCGAAGCTATTTTTGGGATCTTACTTATAAAAGAAGAAAGAAAATCATGGGCAAAGAAATCATAATTATATAAATATGATGCAGACTACAAGATTCTTGATATCCTGCATTAGACTTGGATTGTTTAAAAATTTGAAATGAATAAGGTAATTGCATAATTAGCATATCGATAAATAAGAATCAAGATAGGCAACTTATTAAAAAAAATTATAACAACAAAAATATAAGAATAAGGCAATATAATGTGCTATTTTAAAAATTAAATAAATTTCAAATTTTTTAATTAAAATTCACAATATTGAATGATTAGTAAAGAATTAAAAATTGATTTTAATAAATAACTTATTGAAACAAAATGAAATGAATTAGATTTTTAACATCGAATACATACATAGGAAATTTCTCAGAGTATATATAACATAGTTTATAGTTTCCCTGTTTAGTGCTTTCTGTAGCTGTAATTAATAAGTAGATGACACAAAATTTGAACATACATTATTCAAAGAATGGGAAGAAGAACTCCAGAATA
Source organism: Olivierus martensii (assembly GCA_000484575.1). NCBI lineage: Eukaryota > Metazoa > Arthropoda > Arachnida > Scorpiones > Buthidae > Olivierus > Olivierus martensii. The sequence goes on from AYEL01055746.1 coordinate 26,415, forward strand.
TTTGAAAAAAAATTTAATTCCAAAATCTGCCAATAAGAGAAAATATAGTATTGGCACTGTGCAAAGGATATACCTATGAAAAAGCACAAAAAGTAAATAACTAAGACAAATTAAAAAAAAATTAAAAATTTTTATTTTGTCCTTTGAAAAAACAGAAAAAAAAAAACTGCCATAGGAAATGATATTACAATTTCAAAATCATTTAATATTTATTTACAATGTTTGAAGATGTCACTGATGTTGAGATTGAACTTCTATCTGAGTGCATTTTTTGAGCTAGAAATTGCATTCAATACACATTGTGCTCTCCTGCAGAATGTAACATCAGTGGAGAAATGTTCTGCTTCATTAGGTTATCCTTTAAAACAGCCAGATTAAGATCATTTCATCAACAGACATTGGCCTTGAGGAGATTAAACAGCCAAAAATCCCACAGTATAAAATCAGATGATTGTGGTGATAATGTCATGGGAGAACAATGAAATAATTACTCTTATTTCAGTGAAATGATCTTGTAAAAACTGCTGCACTAATCATGCAATATGAAACAGAGCCTCATTCTTGCATGAAAAATTATCCCATCCAGGCATCCTGTTGTGTAGGCTGTGCCTTTGTGGTGTAATAGAACAGGTTATTGCAGTTGCTAGTTGTGATTCATCAAAAAAGTATGGCCTAAGAATAAAATTTGATGTGAAACTACACAGTCAGTGATTTCCCTTGCACAATAGGCAATGAAGAGAAATTTCCTGAACATGTGGGGCTTCTAAAACCAATATTCAGCAATTTTGAGAATTGACTGTCCTAATGAAATAAACCTAAATTCTCAAGCTAAATTTAACCCTTGAAACTATAATGGAATAATTTAATGATTGGAAATAATTTGAACTAATGTTAGCGCCATCTTGCAATTAGAATTATTATTATTTTCACCAAATCAATGAGTGGTGCCAATTCGGTGAAAATAATAATAATTCTAATTACGAGATGGCGCTAACATTAGTTCCAAATTATTTCCAATCATTAAATTATTCCGTTATAGTTTCAAGGGTTAAATTTGGCGTGAGAATTTAGGTTTATTTGGTATAAATTCCCTTGAAGTTTGTAATGTAAAGTTTATGCTAATGAAATAAAAATGGGCTTCATCTTCTCAAAGAATGTTCCATTCTAGCCAAAAAATGTTAAAGCAAACATCATTCTTTTTTCAGAATTATTTTTGCAGCTGCTGCTGACAGATGATTCTATAAGGATAAAAGTGAATTACTTTCTGAAGAATCTTCCTCATAGTGGAATATGGAACATTCAACTGCCTCATTACTCCTGTACACTACTTGGTCTAGCTGCATCATTTGTGGATAAATCTACAATAGTAGTAGCAACTTTTTCTATTATCTGAGTTGTGACAGATTTCCTTTCCTTCCAGCTTTAACAAGAAAGAATTCAGTCTTCTCAAAATTTTTAATCATTCATATAATTCCAGGAAATAAAATTAATAAAGGAACTTTAAAAATTGAGGTAACGCAGTGCTACATTGCATCCATTAATATAGAATAAATTAACAATAAAAGCATAAATCAAGAAGAATGTGAGACATTTTTTTTTACATTAATTTTGAAGAATACACTTGCAGTACTCACATTTATAGCTAACCACTGTTGAGAAAAAATAAGTTATGCAAATTTTCTCTGCTCTCTTAGATGTATTTTATTTTTAATTTTAAAATAAAAATTTTAAAGCAATTAAGTCTGTGTCTCAATTTTTGCAAGGACAAAAATAAAAATTTTTAATTTCATTTTAGATTTGTGTTATTTTTTTTATATTTTCTCATGTATTTCCTGTTGCACAGTGCCATATCCCATTGACAGATTTTGGAACTAAAATTTTTTCATAAAACCTTTTCCTCATCCCTTGAATACTATATACAGTATGCAAATTTTGATGCCATTCTGATTATTAATTAAAGCTAAAGAGAGTTCTGAATAGAGAATTTTATCTTTTTAATTATAATCATCTTGTACTTATAGATATTATATACAGGCGGCCCTCGACTTTCGCACATAATTGGTTCCTGGAAGTGTGTGCGAATGTTGAATGTTCGAAAGTCGAGGGATGTAAAAAAATGTGCACCAAAAACTGTGTTTTAAAATATTTAGTTATCAGTATGTATACATCATGAAGTTAAAGAGACGTGTTTAAGTGCTTTTGGGGGTTTTCTTTATAAACGTGTCAAGATTTAGTTGAATATCTCATTTTTTTTCTTTTCTTGATAAAGATTGCTAAAACTTGGCTGTTACTATAGTTCCTACGCGCTCCCGTTGTTTGAAAATTTTCGGCCAATCAGTATCACGAGCTCTATCGATGACGATAGTAATATGGCGGAAGTTCGAAGTGAAAAAATGAAGAATGTTTTAAATTGCACTTAAAACATTTAATATATTCTTTAAATTATATTTCACTCAATAATAATTCAAATTAAATAGGGAGGATTCTACAACCTATGAAAATTTAACGCATGCACAAGAAGAGGAGGCCTAGATTCTAAACCTGGCTAGTGGCTGGTCTACAAATATACTTTAGAAATCAGTTTTCTAGACCTCGTCTGAGCCATGTCTGCTAAGATGCTTCGTTTATGCAATGCAAATTTGATAAAATCGTGGTTCAGACCGCGGCCGAGGTCTAGAATGCGTTTAAACAATCGGCCCAAACTGTTTTGACCTCTTGATCGGAACAACACAATAGTGATTACGATTCTGAGAAGTCCGCTATTGTGGGAAGTAATGTGTGTCCGAGAATGTAGAGCGAGCTACAGCACTTTGGAGCGTTCTTCATGTAAGAAAATTTTTTCTTATCGACAAAAACATTTAAAAAGTTGAATTTTAAAAAATGTGCGAAATAGCGAATTGTGCGAAAGTCAAACGTGCAAAAGTCGAGGGCCGCCTGTACAGTATAATATTGATATATCAAAATATTGATATATCAATATTCTTGAATATTGCATCATTTTAATATAATTTCAAATAATGTACATATTTCAAAATATTGATATATCAATATTCTTGAATATTGCATCATTTTAATATAATTTCAAATACAAAAAATAATTGTAACGCTAAATACTTTATTTTATAACTAATTGCATAATTAATTATTTTATAATTAATTGCATTCCAATAATTACAGAAAATAACTAAGATTTTAATAATTTTCCTGACAATAAAATCATTATTAATATTTTCATACATTAGAAATAAACAAATGCAAAAATATAGAGATGATGATGTCAAATTTAGAGATAATATCTATATACTATAATTCAAACAAACTTACCACTGTGAAATCATCATCAAATGCATTTTAATTGTTTGTATATTATTTCATTCATACAATTTACTTTTAAAATATATTTTAAAATTTAACATTTTATTCGAATGCATTTGAAAGGCCCTGGGCTCAAGCCCATATATAGGGGTGCTTGTGCCCATCCCTGAATATGGTAAAATTAAGGTGACCAGACGTCTCGCTTTTGGCAGGACAGTCCCGATTTTTAACAATTTTGTCCCGCGTCCCTCAGCGTTTTAAAAAAGTCCCGATTTTTGGAAAGAATGCACGACAAGCTAGGGAATGGCGGGAGAACAAGAAGGGAATATACGATTTTGGGCGGCCATGTGGCTATTTAGCCAGGATATGAGTTTTATATTATTTTTGTTAATTTTATAATGTTAAACTTTAATAATAACAAATAATTGTCGAGAACTGATTATCGAGAACTGCTTATCAAAGTTCGCATTGTTGATCAGTTGTTAGAATTCGACCACCATTGTTTGGACTTAATGTACAATGGCATTTTTTGGCATTGGCAACGACGAAAACATTTTGTAACTGTCTCTCAGACGATTTTTGTTGCTCCATATAGACCAAATTTTTAATCAAAAACCCCAGTCAATGGTGTCCCGCTTTACCAATGTTAAAATCTGGTCACTTTAGTAAAATGATACTTCTATATGGTTCATTGTTGATTTATTCTCCATAAAATCTGCAAATTCATGGGTACAGTTTGAATCCCATCCTTTCGATCTTCCAGTTGATTTACTATGGATATAGGCTAAAAGTGGCTGCAGCCAAAAATATTCATTTTATATGATTTGGCATTTTGATTCACACTAACCTATATATTCACTTAAACTAATTTGAATTTTTTTCATTTCTAACCAGGTACCAGCATTATGACAATGTAAGAATTGGCACATCTGTATTATATACAGGAATACCTCGATTATCGCGGTTAATGTTGCCACGAAAAATACGGTGACTGTTTTGTGATTTTAGCAAGTTTTACAAACACAGGAATACCTCGATTATCGCGGTTATTGTTGCCACGAAAAATACCGTAGGAATACCTTGATTATTGCGGTTATTGTTGCCACGAAAAATACCGCAAATTATCGCGGTTAATGTTGCCACGAAAAATACCGCAATAATCGAATCCTTAATCGGGATAAATAATGCATGTAAAATGGGTGATCACTGCCAAGGAAGTTATTGTTGCCATGAAAAATACCGCAGTAATCGAATCCGCGATAATCAGGATAAATAATGCATGTAAAATGGGTGATCATTTGCCAGGAATTTACAAATATATTAATTAAATTTTATGCATAAGGTAAAAAATGTGTTGAGCATGCTAATCTTCTAAATTGATCACTCTACGTTTCTTTGACCTGTAGCCTTGATATCATCCTTGTTTCCTTTAGCATTCACTGTAGGGGAAATAAGAAGAGAAATGAAATCCACATACGTACACTTCAAGTAGAGGTGAATAGTTACTGGTGAATGGTAAGCCAGCACTAAAGGATAAAAATAAAGTGCTACTTGGAGAGTGGCGACTCAAACTAAATGTAATCCTGGTTGCATATGTAGTGGGCTACATCTCACGGCCGCAATAATTCGAATTTGAGCACAATAATTCGAATTTTGGTATCAAATTATAAACCGCGCGCGATAATTCGAATTTGGAACGCAATAATTCGAATTTTGGTATCAAATTATAAACCGCGATAAATCGACGCAATAATTCGAATTTTGGTATCAAATTATAAACCGCGATAAATCGAAATCGCAATAATCAAAACAGCGATAATCGAGGTATTCCTGTATCTGAAATTCTTGAGCAATGCCAAGTACACTTGTAGTATGTTTGTAAACACATATACATGCAATATAAAAAATATCAATTTTCAATTTTTTTCTGATAAGAAAAATACTAACTTTAATGGATCATACATGGAACAAATTGCAGATACTACTACTGAGAAATTTTTATTTTCTATATAAAATAAACAAAAAAAATTTAAGTTTTTATGGAAAACTGAATAACCAAATATCAAAAATGTAATTATTAATGCTCTGGACTTACTGTATTACTTCAAATTTAAGCTGCCCTGAAATTTAAGCCACAGTAGGATTTTAAAATTGGAAAAAATAAAAATGATTTTATAATAGGTATTGAAAAATAGAAAAACATTTTTATTTACTTAAATCGGTATTAATATACATGATAAGCTACCTAATTTATTGAGAATCTTCTTCAGATATACTCTCACTTTCATTTTTTTTAAAATAGAGCCAGGTATCTTTTCTCAAACATATTCTAATCAACCTTTCATCAATTCTGTTGTCATCCATGCATTCTTTTGTGCTCGATCCTTAGGAAAATTTTCCTTTGGATACAGTTATTTTGTTTAAAATAATAAAAATGGCAATTTGTTTCCATCAGCGGTTATAAACAGCATTATAGTAATTCGTGATTTTTCTTATAAATTTGTTTCTATCAGCAGTTATAAACAGCATTATAGTAATTCATGATTTTTCTTATAATTAAAATATGATCAGATATGACGTGATTCTACGCAAGCTATTATCAAACAGCAACTGGATTAAATCAGAAAAGTAGGAATGGGGGACCACCGAATCAACTGTTATCAACAGTCGTAATAATATCCGCATGCATAGAGCGTAAAGCAGAAACCCAAATGTTGGGGAGTGGGAGATGGGAGAAATAAGATGTTAAAATATTCACTTTGAATTTAAGCCGCACCCAAAATTTTTATCTTAAAAATCTGAATAAAAAGTACAGCTTCAATTCAAAGTAATATGATGTATATATATTTATATCATTAATAAATATTAATCAATTTTTTATATAGTATACAATATGGCAAAATTGAATAACTTAGCATGCATTGCTTTTTCTTTATGATCTATCTATAAATGATTTGGTGGATAACAAATTATTGTGCACAAATAAAAAGTTTTTATTTTCCTTCTATATTTTATTCACATATTAATAGCAGTAGAAATATATTATTCCTTAAATTATCAAAAAAATCAAAATTGATAAGTTTTCTACCAATAAAGCTTTATGAATGAAAGGGTTTAAATCTTAGCTATTGAAAATAGTATGTTATAAGAAACCTATTAAATCCTTTCTAGTAACCTAAACATAAATATAATTACATATATTATATAAAGCAATATATTAAATATACAATTACGTATCTTTTCCATAAATTATAAATGTTAAAATTCTTAATTTTCCATTATAAAATGTGTTCTCGAATTATTTTAATCTTCAGATTTTATTCCAAAACAAAATTTAGATCGGAAGAGCGTCGTGTAGGGAAAGAGTGTAGATCTCGGTGGTCAATAAACCTATTTCCTATCATAACTAAATGTAAAATAATATGAATGATTCATTGAAAATTGTATTCAATATAACTTTAAAAAATTCAGGAATAAACAAAAATTTGACACACATGTACATACCAATTTCCCATATGTTATAATAGTTTGAAATTGAATTCTGTTGTTTGCATAAGGGCATTGTATACATGGATAATTTTCTTAACAAAATAGTTCCAAAATTTTGTATCAAATGTATACTAATGTTCTTACGTACACAACAGAATTCAATTTCAAATTATTTATTTTTTTCTCTTTTTGATCATGACAACAGTTCTAATAGATAATTGTGCCATTCAAAATGGCACAACTAATTCTGCCTATTTTTATCAAAATATATAGGTATTAACAAAAAATTCTCAATTATTATATATTTTTAACCACCAGTTCAGGCAAATGAGTTAACACTTTTGCCGATAGATACTCTGCTGAAATTAATGACAATGTCATCCTCAAATCTAAAAGTTTGGCCACCTTTAATACTGTCAAATACTGTTGTATATATGTCACTGCCAATATAATTTAAACTGAAAGCAAATATGAACAATATTCTACTTGAGTCATGTAACTTCTATTCTAAACTAATTCTAAAAATTGGTCTTAAATATAGTAAATAGAAATATTATTGATTTGAAATAAAAATTATATTAACAAATTGAAGAATATGAGTTAAAAAAGAAATCAGTATTTAATCAATGAAACATATACTGGTAATAACAAGCCATAAGTTAATTTACAAATAAAAAGTATCATCACAATATTTTGGGAATCAGGCAACCCTCATATAACATGGTGCATTCTGGGTTGGAAAATTGCAGCAAACCTTGCACAATGCAGTACTTATAAAACATTGTTTCACTCTAATACAGTTTAGAATTTACAATAAATCTCACATAACACTACTTTTGAGCTTTTGTGCAAGAAAACCTCTGCTGCTAATATGCTAGATGTAACTTTTCAACATTTTCATTATTTTTTGCAAATTCCCACTGCTAACTTATTACTCATTACAAAGAAAAAATTATATGGAAATCACCATATTAAGTATATATATAAAATTTATATCAAAATATTAATTTTTTTTTAATTTTACATTGATCATTTATGTTCAATGTGACATTTAAAAAACAGATTGTGCTATTTAATTTAATAAATAAAATTATGAAATTATAAATAAGATAATTATTATAATAAAGCTTGACTGGAACAGCTTTTCACACTTAAAATCATTGTAAATTGATTTCCTACTTCAGAGAAGTAAAATTTTCATATCTAATGCAAAAGAAATTTGTCATAATTAACAAAAATGATAGAGAATTTATTCACAAAAGATGTTCCAGTTAAACTATAAAATATTCATGATAGAAATAAAAATTTCAATTATAAATATGAATAAAATAATAATTAGAAATAAAATCTTAAGTTGCATCATTATTATAATAATAGAATCATCATACTTGTTCATATGGCACACTCCTTGCTAATAACTTAATCATATCTCTTGCTTTAATAATAATATATGGATCCCAAGTTTTATTTGTTGCTGTCACTGTCATACTTCCTTCTATTACATCAAGATCAGCCTGAATGCCCTATAAAATATTCATTATAATATCAAAATTCCGCAATCATTAAATAAGCATAAGTTTAAGCAAATGAAATTTTGCTTCAATAAATTATTGCAAGGTTTCAGTTTATGATTATAAATCATAAATATATATTTATGTATAAATCTAATCTATACAATCTCAATTTTATAAATGTGGTATAATTTTTGATAGGGATTTATATCCACATGATTTCATATAAATTACTTTTCTGAATTTCATAATACAGATAGTACTCAGTTTACAAGTTATTATTTTAAAAGTTGAAGAAAAGAGTTTTAAATCTTTTAAGTATAAAAAAAAACATCAACATTAATTGCAATAAATAAATGATAAACATTCATAAATATGGCATTTCAAACATATATGTAATTATATAATACAGTACCAGACATTTCATTGTCTGTTACTAAATAGGAAAATTCAAAATAGCAAACCAGGAAACAGAAGTAGCATATCCACTGGCAGTCATTATATCATCAGATAGTTATATAAATAATTTTCATTCCCAGGTTGTGTCTAAGACAATAATTCATCTATATAAAAGATGATCTATTTATCTGTCAACATAATGATGACTAAATATTCTTTAACATTTGTATAACAAAAATAATTTCATTATTATTACAATAAGCTTGATTTTAAAGGTTATGTTTTCATTTGTTTAGATAAATAAATCATTTTTTAATCATACAATATTATTTTATTGATCTTTATTAATATTATGGTCAAATTTCATTTTTGAGAATGGAATTCATGTTTTTAATGTTATATCTATAGAAAATAAATTCCTGCTTTATGATCACACTCGAAGAATGAATTAACTTTATTATTTTATTTTTAACAAAAGTTGAAAACTATTTTTATAAACAATTGTCCAGAAATCATGAGTATAATCAAATAATAATTAAAATATAATAAAATGAATAATAATAAACAAAAACTGATAATAAGACAAACAGCTCTATTAGCAAGTATAAAGTTATTTATACTTGCTAGTAGAGCTGTTTGTCTTATAATTGGTTTAAAGCAAGTAGTTTCCTGTAATATCAAAAACTGATATTTATGAAAAATATGTTTTTTGTTCAAAATCAGAATATAATTAATTAGATAATATGAGATGATAAAATGACTTTTTCAGAAATGAAACAAAATGATAGAAGAAAAATAACTAGATTTTTTATGAATGGATTTTGTAATCATATCAATAAATTTTGTATTAGAAAATAAAAATTTTGCATAACCAAAAATATCAGCTGATCAAGAAAGCACAGTATTAGAATTAAAATTCAAAAGTATATAAGATTAGAACAAAGTGGAATTTAAAATTTCATTTTTAATAAATTCATAAGAATTAATATCAGATGAAGATATCTTAGTCTAAATTTAATTGAAATTTATGATTAATTCCAAATTATTCTATTATAGAATTGTCTAGTTAAAACTGTTTCATTTAAAAAATATAATTTTTAATTATTTTAAACCCTGATATCAAAATTTTCTATTTATGTGACTGATATTTTAATGGCTCAGGTGACTTTCTGTAACTATATAAAGTGGTGCTATTGAAAAATAATTCCAAAAACATCAAAAACAAGTTTTATAAAAATGAGCTTTATCTCCTATAACATGGAGGTTATATTACATAAAACAAAACATAGCAATGTAAAATAAAGTTATGCAAAACATTGAATTAATAGGAAATTGGGGACCTGATTTACGATGAGGTTGCCTTCAAAAATTTTTGTCATAGTTCAAATCTGTTATAACTCTGAACATGATTTTTCATGGACACAATATTATAAATAACAATTACATTCCCAAACCACCATAACTCAGAATATTCAATCTGTTTTTAAAATGTAGTAAAGAATATCACTTTTAGAACACTGATATTGGCATTCTTATTTTATATTTGTTCTATAATGTTTTTAGAACAGAATATATATATTTTAAATCTAAATGTATATTTTGGATTTTTAGTGTGCTGAAGAGAGTACGAATTATATAAGAGGGGTAAGAAGGCAAAAATACATATTTTAATGAAAATGTAATGTTTTCAAAAAATATTACATTTTTATTAAATATGTTTAAGTATTTAATCATCTGCTTCTTAAGTGCTTGAGTCTTTATTCTTATTGATTTTGTGATACATTAGAATAGCTATTAACTCTAGTATAAAGTAATATCGAATAAATGCTATTTATTCTTTAAAATGAAGGGAATGTATATCTCATGCCTATCAGCACTTTATATAGATAAAAATAAAGAATATACCATGTAAAAACACAGATGGAATATTATTTTATTTTAATTATTTTCTATATCCAAATTTCTAGCATCACTCAGATGGCTTCATGGTAAAGCAGTCATTTACCATCTTGGAATATAGAGCTTAATTCCAGATCTCATAGCTTTACTTTTTAGAAAGGGTCTGAAACATGTTCATTGAATTTTATTCTTTAATCTTAATTAACTCTAACATTGGTATTGAGCAGCCTATGATGGGCTCTAAAGTAATGCCATCAATCATATTCTTTGGATAACTTAATGGTTAATTCAAATTAATCTAACAAAATTTCTAGCAAAAATAAGCAATTACTTTTTTAACACCACTTTCCAATCATTGATTGACTATTATATAACTGAGTACATTACAATCCCACTACAAACTCCTCATATTTGTGATAGGATCAGCAAAAATTTATCGTAAATGGATCAACAATCAAGTTGGACCCATCAAATATAATTTTCCAAGGCATGGGATCTGAATCTCAAATCATATCCCAGTTCAGTCCCATGATGGAATTTGGATAAATGAGTTAATTTAGTATATATGTGATTTCATTGCAGATATTTCAGGAAACGTTTCTGAACTGAAACAAAATTCTTTAACTTTCATAAAAAAAATGCATTGAAGACTGGTTTGGTTGCCATTTTTTCTTTTGTTTTTTTGGCCATTTTCTTTCTGAGCAGATACTAAGCAGCTGGACATCCCATGATCAGCTGCTTAGTACAGCCCACTCATACCCATGGTAACAGTAGCAAATGAGATAAAGGATAGGATTGAATGGTCTGGTCACCTAAAAAATTTGGAAGTAAGAGATTCATAATTAAATATGAATATTCCATGTTGGAAATACAGCACAGTTCCATTCTGGAACTACTTGACTTTCCAATTGATTGGTTGCTATTATTGCAAAATCATTGATAGAGACCATCATAAATATGGATTTTTATAACTTCAGAACCCTGTATAGTAAAATTATTATAATGCAGACAAATATATAGAGATAACATATTTAATAATAGTTCATTTTGCCAAAAATTCATTAGTAGATTTTACTTCATTTTTCCATAAAATTTTAATACAACAGGATTGCTAACTTGCACTTTTTTATCATATGTTGATAAGGAATGAATCATTAATTCAACAAAATCCTTCCCATTGTAGTTTTGTTTTTGACATGTGTTAAAATACAAATTACTGATTCTATTGAATTAAAAATTTATGGAAAACTATATATACAATTTTTAAAAAATATATAATGAAAAACAAAAAACAAAACTAATTAAATCAAAAGTATTATGCAATATCATAAGATTTTGAATAAGAATTTATCCAGATATGGTTATATGCACAGGATCCATTGATGTGTGATTAGAAGATAGGAATTTAAATATAACATTGATAATTTGATACTTTCAATGTGTCTCATTTTTTTTAATTTCAGTTATTTATGGTCTTTTGGAAATTATTATTAGTCAAAAGGAGTTTATGTATTTTATGAACAGTTCCAGATATATTAATAAAAATTTATAATAGTAAGGATATAGTTAAAAATTAGCAGGTAAAACAAACATGAATGAAGTTTATCATTAACAGTTGAATTTACTTCCTCAGTTCCTTCATAATACAATGAAAGATCAATCTTTATAGAAAATATTTTAATCATAAATTCAAAATCATGAAAATGTATGAATTTATTAGTAAACATATTGTTATTAACAGTAAATGTTAATGACAAGGTAAAATTTTATTTATTTATCCTTATTACATCTAAAAATTATTTTATATATTGAATGTGTAACTTACATGATCTGATAATGAATTTTTTACCAATGGCCAACATTCTCTTAAATACTTTTCTCTGTATTTAGGAAACAATGTAGCAAAAGCACTTTCACATAAAAGTCCCGACGGATTATCTTCTTTTGAAAATGATGGTAAATCCATCTTCCATGCATCACAGTTTTCTGTAATGAAAGAATTGTGAGTATATCGAATTTCAAAATAAATTTTCTTATTAACAAATTAAGCAGTGTCATTTCACTAGTAGTAATCGAATTTACAAAAACATTTTAAACAGTAATTATTATTCTTTGGTCAAATAATTTTAAAATATTTTATTTAAATATAAATTAAATACCACTTTCGAGTTTTAAATGCAGAAATCTAAAAATTTATGATATAAATTTTGACATATTTTAATGCCGACCAGCTTATGTTACCAGTTTGAGAATAACCTAATCAATCCTCTTAATATAGGTTTAATAGATATATGATTTTATTTTAAAAAAATTAATTCATTAAATCACCAGAGAGAACTTGTCTAACATCTTCCGCCATCTTTACAAATCTAAAACACTTGTTGCCAATTTTACATAACAAAATAGCCTTCAAATAATTTTTAAAATAACTGAACAAATCGATAAATCTATTTTATGTTATATTTGATCTAATGATTTTTAATAATAATATAAATAGATAAAAACTTAATTCTTCAAAGAAAAATTTTAATTTATATTCACAACACTATACTGTATATATTTTTTCCAATGACGTTTGGTTTTTCACGTTTTGTGACGCTAACTTTAAATCAAAATTTTCAGCAACAGTGGACCCAAAGAAATTGTAATTTTAACTCGTCAATTCCCATATGAAAACAAATGAATAGGCTCGTAGAAATCCATTTGGTGTGCTGTAGTAGCGGCCCTCTAGTGGCCGTTTTTAGAATTAACACATGGTAAACTCGTATTTTAATTGTAATAGCAAGTGTAATCATGATGAATATAAGAGTAGAATTAACATGAAATTTCAAATCAATTATTCAGAGGCAAGAATTCTTTAGAGGTAAGTTTCTAGATTACGTGCTGGCGACGATCGCCTCCCGTCGCAAGCTGCACCAGCGCCGTCTGAACGATCGCGTCGAAACTGACGGATTGCTTGCGAATGGAAACGCCGATATGTAGCCTGAAAACCGAAATGCGGTTTTTTTCATTTTTTCGGCGAGCTGGTTTTCGCTAGGTTTTTTTGGGTACTTTAAGATTATCCCGTCGACCTCTCAAATTTCCAAAATAAACATTCTAAAAATTTACGCAGGCAACGGGAAGTACCAGTAAGGCTTCGTTTGCTCGGCCTGGCTACCGCCAGGCCTACGCAGGCAGCGGCAGGCCATTCGGCCTGCTTGGGCCTATAAGTACTAACCTATAACCTCTTTTAATAATTTATACAGCCTTAAATCTTTAGAATGTTTAATTTTGAAATTTGAGAGGTCGACGGGATAATCGGGAAAACATAGTAATCGCTCGATGCTTTGCGGACGCAGCGCGTCGGCGAGCCACGCTGGCGCGCGCGGCGCGCGCCAGCTAGAAACGCGGCTGACGCCACTAGAAAACGAGACAAGTCGTTCGTCATGCGCAGTTGGCAATCGATGACGTTGTCGAGACATGCGCATGCGCTGTGGAAGCCGGCGCGCCGACGATCTAAATACGACTTCCGAAGAGTTTCTAGCAGAACGAATGTATAGCGTAGTCGGTATGGAAGTGGCCTACTGAGCGAAAGGTCCCAGCATTGAGTCCCGTGGAAGACAGAAAGAATTTATCTGACGACGAAAATTGTCTCATATGGCAGGAAAAAGGTGATAGAAGACAGGAGTGTACAAAACAGAAGCAAGAGAGAATCCCTAATAAGGGGAAGAAAAACCGAGAAAGAATATAAAAAATTTTACTCCTGGTAAGATTGCATGTTTTGTAAAGCCCGGCAAAAATGGTACCGATCGAAAGGGGGGGTCGAGACAAGAAAATAACCCCATAGGACCAGGGGTCAAAGGTCAAACGTTTACGAGTTACAGAGGGACTAGGCGGTATAGGTAGCATAGCACGGCAACGGAACGCGTCGCGTCGCAGATTGTGGCGAAAGCAGCGCAACGTCAACCTCATCCATGTTTGGAATATAACGATTTGCACGCCGAGCCCAAGATTTTTATTTTACAAGTAATCATACAGTAGGTAAGTTTTACGAAAAATACTGATTTCCAGCCTACCTGCAAGTTTTCTGGTTCCCGATTGCGTTTCGAAAGCCATCCATCAGACCCTCTCCGATACTGAAGGGGGTATTTGTGCCATAGTCCACTGTTAAAAGTTGATAATCACAATCACACAATAGTTTATTTTGTAATGTAACCGTTCATAGGTTTGTTCAGATGGAATTCTGGTGGTTCCTCATTTTGTAACGTCGGAAGTATTCTATTCGGCCCAAAAAAAACGTCCGTAAATTGAGGCTGTCGCAGCTCCCCCTGCCCACAATTTCTCTCAGAGAACGGCAATCACCTGACTTATTTTTGCAATGACCGTATTAGTTCGAATTTAGGCTGCAGTAGGGTTATAAAATTGGAAAAAAATGCATTTATAATATATATTGAAAAAAATAAGCATTTTTATTCGCTTAAATATACATAACAAGCCTCCTAATCTATTGAGAATGTTGTAAATAAAACATCACTGTTTTATGAAATATATACATATAAATATAAATGCATTTATAATGAAACAGCCAAAATTGAGACTGTTTTATAAAATATACACATATAAATATAAATGCATTTATAATGAAACAGCCAAAATTGAGTTAAAAATATGAAACGCCCAGAATTGCAGCGCCAGTATGACAAGCGGCCGCAACGTTCGCGCGTTGTTCCCGCGCGCCGGAACGGTGCACACGCGACAGCAAGTCCGTGCGCATGCGCAGTCAGAATTAACCGAAATGACATCTGCGCAAGCGCCAGAATAGCACGGATTAGCGGCTTAAATATATCCTCCGAACACTTCCTAGTAGAATGGCTTGGTGGCGTAGTGGTGATAGGGAGAGAGCACGGTTAAGTAGGTAGAGGTGTGGGCTATAAACGGGTCGGTGACAAGTACAGAACTTAGGAGATTAAGGGAAAGCAGCGGGGGTGGAAGTGAAAGGAGGGATACGGAGGTAGGTTGGGAAGGGGGAAAAAGTCAAGAAGGGAGATTATAAAAATTTTCATTAAATATAATTTTTTTGGCCGCAAATAGATGGCGCCACGCAAAAACGCGCGCGGGCGCGCGCTAATATTTTCCGCGCGCCAGTGACGCCAACAAAAAGCGCCACGCCATATATGTGCGCGTGCATACCCTTTTGCGCGCGCCAGTGAACTTTCGGCCTCTGTATCTCGTAAACGTTTGGCCTTTGACCCCTGGTCCTATGGGTTATTTTCTTGTCTCGACCCCCCCTATCGATCGGTACCATTTTTGCCGGGCTTTACGAAATATGCAATCTTACCGGAAAACTTTTCCAAATATAGTCTTCGTTTGCCAGGTTAGTAACTGTTGTATTTATAAATTAGAAAAGAAATATAGTATTATTGTTTACTTTTCATAAAGTTACCTGTGATTATTGCCTGGAATAATTTCTTTAACTTTCTAAAGCAATGCTAAGGATAATTTTGAAACTAGAATTTTATGTAACATCACTTCTCCACCATTTTTCATACGGATTCATTATTAAAATCGCTAATGGGCGATAGGGAATCTGTTTCTATTTAATATAAATCTCAAATAAAATAAAATTTCTTCGATTAGTTATAAATAAATCCCCGATAATTTATATATTTGGTACAGTCATTGGTCAGTTTAGTGTTCAGGTAATGCTGTAACATGTCGACGAAGTGATATAAAATACAACTGGAAATTTTTTAGAGTATTATAGGTCAAAGATTTATGGTTAATTTATTTTTCAGAACCATTTCACTGATGATCAGTTTGAAAACAGTCGAAAAGATGGTAAGAAATTGCTACGGTGGAATGCTGTACCAACCATATTTGATCATCGCAGACTTCCAAAACCAAGAAAACCACCTCTCCAAAGAATATGTGCAGGTATGTTATAGTTAATATCTCATTCTCCTTCATGTCTGTTATTAATAATTACCAACATTAATATTTATATGCAGATTCATGCATTTGTTATAATAGTAATTCTATTTCTTCTCATTCCAGGACCTCGTGAATTCAAAGTTTCATTGCGTCTAATAACATTATCTCAATATGAATTGAAACCTAAACATGGCAGTTATACAGTTAATGATGCTGAATACTTAATTAAGTATATGTCATTGAGAAACACGGAAAATAAAGAAACATTTGAGGATGCTGACAAATTAAATAATCTTGATCTATCATTTGATTTAACTTCAGAAGCTAAATTAAGTAATGATGAGTTAAGTATATGTCATTGAGAAACAAGGAAAATAAAGAAACTTTTGAAGATTCTGACCAATTAAATAATCTTGATCTATCATTTGATTTAACTTCAGAAGCTAAATTAAGTAATGATGAACAGCAATCACTATATTATTTGATTGGTTGTGTTTTACATAAAGTAAAAACCAATTTTACAACTTGTACTTCATGTTTCTTACATTTTATCACAGATGAATATATCTCAATACAATATGCTAGTATACTGACAAAAATGAGAGAGTATAAAGCTAACAATTTATTATTTCCATCAATCAAAGCATATCAATTTTTCAACAGTGCTGAAATATTTTTTAGGAAACATGAAATGAAACTTATAAATAATGAAATAAAGCTAAATAAGTTAATATCCAGCTTTTAAAAATGTAATTTTATTCAAAAGGTGCCAAATTGTCACAATATATTAAAAAAAACTGTCAATGTGTTTTTTAAAACAAGAATGTATTTTGCCTTAAAAAAATATAACAGATCAAAGATAAGTACATTGGACTTTAAATGCAGCAGAAGTATACAAATAAGGGTGGAAGAAGCTGTAAACAGTAATAATATAAATATAAAAGAAAAATAAACATACTTAATTTTGGGTGATTTAATAAACGTGGTTGTTAAGTGGATGAGAAAACTAATAAGAAGCTGTAAACAGTAATAATGTAAATATAAAAGAAAAATAAACATACTTAATTTTGGGTGATTTAATAAACGTGGTTGTTAATTATAATTAAATAAATGACGAAATAAAACTTTATTTTTGTACGAGTACATATTTATAAAAGAAAAAAAAATACTGTCTTTTAAGTGGAGTCAGTAAGAAGTGTGTTAACATCTCCGAGGATGAAGCGGTGGCTACACCCTCCATATAAACAGGAAGTAGTAGTGTTAATTTCGTTACGAATAATACATGTTAAACATTTTTCCTAAAACAATTATGCATTATTTTATATCCTTTGATATGTTTTTAAATTTCTAAATGCATTTTCTTTTCCTAATATGATTGTATGGATGAGAGTTAAGAATTTCTTGCGAAAATTCTGTGGTTTCGTATGGCGGGCAATCGGCCAGAAGGATATTAAATGGCGGCTGCAAGTCAGGGTGCGCTACTCTATACATCTAGGGACTAATTCAATTAAGGTTCCAACAAGCCTATAAATCTGAGATTTTTTTACCATAATACGTTTATTTGTATGTCTCTATGGATGATAGATGATATAAAAAAATCACATACCCAACCAACCAAAAAATTAGGGGAAGTTAAGCCGTCATATCACACGAGGGATATACTACATCTGGCGGCGGCCACTTATAGAGCCCATCACAGGCTGGCCAATAGCCATAATGGGGTTCAATGGGTACCTCCTGAAAAACAGGTGTGGGACCGGATTCGAATCCGGATCCTCCAGGATGGCAAACCACAGTTTTACCATGCGGCCATCCGGTCGACCCTAACTTTTTGGAAAATGAGATGTCATCTATAGGTGACATTGGGTGTTATTCTTTAGTACATCTATTCTATAAGATAATATAGTAGTGATATGAGAAAGGTAAAAAAAGCACAATTATTTTCAAATTAATTATATTAGTAAAATATTTATTTATGGAATTTACACCAGCATTTTAGGTGCAGCCCTACATTACACTTTGAGCACATTTTTCGTGTACATTCATGGCACAATCCACAGCGATGTTGTGAGCAATTTTTTTCTGTGATCAGTGTCACTGCCCTCGAATCTAATATTAACTGGAATCCTCTTTTCTGGGGAAGTGCACAAACAGTATCTTGGGTTGAAGACTTCCCATATTTTTATAAATAGGCCATTATCACACCCTGCGAAAATCACAATATGTCCAATTACTTATTCTAATCTTTTATTTCATCAACCAAGCATTTTGGCAGAGGCGTCGAGTCCAAATTCAAATAATGGAAACCACCACCTTGATTTCATCGACCGTAACTTTCTTTTGCAAGGCATAAAATTGTTCATATCTGCTATGAATTGAACGATATCATCACTATAAAATAACTGAAAACATTCAGTAACAGCCAGAACCTCTTTATAAACCAAAAATCTCTTCTTCACAATCACCTTTCCCATAAGAAATAAATGAAGATATATTAATAAACCATTTCTTTATTGCAAAATCCTTCTTGTTCTTTGAAACAGGGTCAGAGATCGCATCTTCATTTTCTTCGCATTTTATATCAGAAGATCTGGCTTGCAGTTCCAATTGTGAACGTAATATCCGACTAGGAAGGTGGGCAAAATTGGCATTGTTTTCATGCTTACTATTTTCATCAGTGACTTCATCATCTTCGGGAGGAAACAAAATGATGTCACTAGCGATTTCTCCATGCTCTAATTCCTCAAATATCTCATCCAAGGTCAATCTAAGAAAAAATATATAAACTACTATGTTCCTACACTGAAAAGCAATTTAATTAAAATATTGTCCAGTGTTTGATAAGAAAAAGTTCAGTACAGATAGGCCTCGATTAGCGCGACTTCAAATAGCGCGAATTCGATTAGCGCGACAGCACAATTATTTTCAAATTAATTTTATTAGTAAAATATTTATTTATGGAATTTACACCAGCATTTTAGGTGCAGCCCTACATTAGCACAATTATTTTCAAATTAATTATATTAGTAAAATATTTATTTATGGAATTTACACCAGCATTTTAGGTGCAGCCCTACATTACACTTTGAGCACATTTTTCGTGTACGTTCATGGCACAATCCACAGCGATGTTGTGAGCAATTTTTTTCTGTGATCAGAGGCACTGCCCTCAAATCTAATATTAACTGGAATCCTCTTTTCCGGGGAACTGCACAAACGGTATCTTGGGTTGAAGACTTCCCATATTTTTATAAATAGGCCATTATCACACCCTGCGAAAATCACAATATGTCCAATTACTTATTCTAATCTTTTATTTCATCAACCAAGCATTTTGGCAGAGGCGTCGAGTCCAAATTCAAATAATGGAAACCACCACCTTGATTTCATCGACCGTAACTTTCTTTTGCAAGGCATAAAATTGTTCATATCTGCTATGAATTGAACGATATCATCACTATAAAATAACTGAAAACATTCAGTAACAGCCAGAACCTCTTTATAAACCAAAAATCTCTTCTTCACAATCACCTTTCCCATAAGAAATAAATGAAGATATATTAATAAACCATTTCTTTATTGCAAAATCCTTCTTGTTCTTTGAAACAGGGTCAGAGATCGCATCTTCATTTTCTTCGCATTTTATATCAGAAGATCTGGCTTGCAGTTCCAATTGTGAACGTAATATCCGACTAGGAAGGTGGGCAAAATTGGCATTGTTTTCATGCTTACTATTTTCATCAGTGACTTCATCATCTTCGGGAGGAAACAAAATGATGTCACTAGCGATTTCTCCATGCTCTAATTCCTCAAATATCTCATCCAAGGTCAATCTAAGAAAAAATATATAAACTACTATGTTCCTACACTGAAAAGCAATTTAATTAAAATATTGTCCAGTGTTTGATAAGAAAAAGTTCAGTACAGATAGGCCTCGATTAGCGCGACTTCAAATAGCGCGAATTCGATTAGCGCGACTTAAAAAATTGATACCATTTACCGTCTAAACATATTTTTTTCATATGTTATATACTATTCAACACAGAAAATTCGCAAAACCATACATAATAATTCGTCTAAACATATTTTTTCATATGTTATATACTATTCAACACAGAAAATTCGCAAAACCATACATAATAATTCAAAATTTTTGAATGTTTATATAACACGAAGATTGCCATAAAATAGTCAGAAATATTAAGTCTGAATATTTTAAACTGTAGTATATAAATAGCCTATGAATATATGAGCCTATAATAATAGTATATTAATATCTTTGTATGAATTGTGAAATTGAATTATTTTTCATTAATGCATGAAAAGAATGCAATGAACATGACATGAAAAGAAATTCAAAAGAAAAATATTCCAGAATAAAAAATAATAGAGGGAAAACGAGATGATAGTACCATAAATGAAAACTTAACTCAGTTACAAAAAAAAAATTCTTTCAATAATAGGGGAAACTGTTTGTTTGTCACAACCACTATCTGTCGAATTTATCATTCGGTCGAAGTTTATCTATTAGAATCTTTGCTAAGTCCTTTGATAGCTTAAATAAACGCCGAAAATGATCCTCGTGAAGAACAAAAGCATATAAAGCTATCTAAAGCTGTGTTTGTTAAAATATTCGCTACCGCTTTAAACAACGTCTTTTTTCCGTTTCTAATGCTTCAATTAAATTTAGCATAATACAATGGTTCATCACTTTTTCCTTATGCATAGCGATCTCCTATGCTTTACTCACAGGAGCTGACAACTCGAATGGCCGTAAACTCGAATTTACGTTTAGGTAGAATACCAATTCTACCTAAACGGCGATTTTTTTTCACGTAACACTGCCAACACGTGTGCGTTGTAACATGAATAACTCGAGAATAAGGCTCCAAATATATCCGTTCTTAGAAAAGCCATTCCTTATATTGATCCCAGATTCGCCTTTCTCACGAAATCCCGAATCATCTTGTACTTTCGTTAGTAATGAAATTTTAATCGTTTGGATATCTAGCTGAAAGACCAAGAAAAATATTCGCAGTCCTTGTTTATTTTTTAAAAGTGTATCGAATTCTTACAACAGAATGTACTTCCAATCAGTAATTGGATTCAAAGGAAAAAATAAAGGAATTTATTGATTAATTTGCATATTTCCTCTGTGATTTTGTCTTCAGTTAATCAAACATACTGTATATAGAAGATATAAAATTTATTATTTATCTGATGAAATAGAATCAATCAGATTGATTAATTAAAATTCAATTGAATAGACTAGTTAAAAATCGATATAATGGAATAATTATAAATCGACTTACTCAATTTTAATTAATCAATTTAACCGATTTTAAATGTATAATTTAATCAATTTCAAATCAATCGATTTAATGAATTTTCGATTAATAGATTTTTTTTTGCATATTTTACGCTCTCTTTCCAATCAGACATTACTAAGGGGGCGGGGCCAGTTCAATCATGGGCTGCACCCACACCCATGGAGGGGGCTGGATGGAGAAGGACGGGGATCGCCGGGCAGGGCCCAGATTCCCGAAAAACCTTTCCAGGAGAAACCAGACCCGGGACGGGAACCCGATTCTTTCTGCATGGCACGCTGACAGCGTTACCACTCGGCCGCCTCGATTAATAGATTAAATTAATTGATTAAAAATTAATCGGTTAAGCAATTAATCCATTGATATAAAAAATTAATCGATTTTATAAAAAATAATCGAGTGTTCAAAAATTAATCGATTAATCGAGTGCTCAAAAAAATTAATCGATTAATCGAATGATTAAATTATCAAAATATTAATCGATTAATCGAGTACTCAAAAATTAATCGATTAATCAAATGATTAAATTATAAAATTAATCTATTAATCGATTTTATTAAAAACATTGATCGATTTCATCAAAAAATCGTTTAATCGATTAATGATTTTAAAAAATCGATTAATCGATTAACAAAAATTAATCGAATCAAACCAATTAATTATTCAGTTATATATATCTTAATGAATCGATTAAATTGATTAAATAAATTTATCAATTAAATCCTTATACATGTATTATAAAATTCGATATTGCTCTTCTACAGGGTGGGCCAAGATAAACTGAATCCAATCAAGTCTTCTCCCATGTCGGGATCGGTTTATCTTGACCAATCCTGTACTTTCTGACTGTTCGGAATGTACAGATAGTCCTCCTACAACACGGTTTCGCTCCAACACGATTTGAAAATTGCAGAAACCCTCATATAACACGGTACTTCTACAACACGGTTTTTACCTAACACATTTAGAAAATTACATTTACTCTCTTACAACACAAAACATTTTTCATTAATTTTTGTAAATCCATACAGGGTCACAATACACACACAAAATGCAATCATTGGGAAATACTTTGCTAAAAACAATACACACAAAACGCAATCATTGAGAAATACTTTGCTAAAATTCGCAATTTCGCTAGTTAGCCGTGAGAGGACGATACGCAATCTATTTTCGATTTCGATTTGAAATTGAATTAATTTTGTGATTGCGTTAATTGACGCCATTTGAGTATTTTGTGTTCCAAATGTACAGTTCTTGGATAAAAAGTAAGCTTTTATTCTTCAATAGAGGAATATGAAAGAGAAGAAAAACATTTTATTCATAAATTTTTTGTTTGGGTATATGCTAAGGAACGATTGTTTTTTAACGGGTTGTAGCGGGTTAGCTTACAGATTTTGAAAAGAGAGCAAAAGATACACAAACTTTAAATGTGGAAAAAGTTCAGAAAGTGATGATATTGTTAAAAAGAAAAAACGATTCTCATTTTTAATGAACAACGGTTAAGAAGATATAATTCTTAAATGAATGTTATATTGGCTGTATACTTTTTTCTTTCCTTTTGTTTTACGTACATGTTTTTTTGGGGGGTGTCTTACGTATATATATATATTTCCTTTCTTTATATTTCATGTTATTAATATTCTTAATAAAAAAATTAAGTTGTTTATATGAAATTAAAGAAAGTTATTTATTTTTCATTGGATTTGGAACGTATGTCTTCTTTTTTGTATTGGCGCTGGGTCTCATATAACACAGTTTCACACAACACGCTGTTTTTCATATCATTTGAACTATCGAAACCAAACTGCATAACGATTCGTATAATTTTGTGAACAATATAATATACTCTGCATCAAGATAGTCTCAAAGATGATGTATTTTTGGTGTTGGAACGAAAATACTTTTGTTCCAATTTTGGATGGCATCATATTGGATTTATTACTACTAAAAATAGATGATATTAGATCAGTAAGTAGATGTTTTTCAACCAGGAACGAATACGTTTTTTAATCCCAACAATAGAGGAAAAATATTTTTATGTCCACAAAAACGGGGAATACTCATGTTATTTTAAACAGTTTGTAATAAAAAGTAATTATTGTCATAAATAGAGTATATACGGTTTGTAATAAAAAGTAATTATTGTCATAAATAAAGAACGATTATGTTAAAGTGTATAAATCTTTCCCTTGCATCTAAATTTTTTATCGATTTGAACTTATTTTTCCATAATTTTTTTTTTTTTTGGCCCGCCAAATATTTTGGAATTTACAATTTGACCCACCTAGGCAAAACTTTGGGAACCCCTGATTTATTGCAATCTGATAACTGCTTTTTGTTTTTAAAATTTTTTATTTTCTAATTTTAAGAATTTTTTTCATGAATGATTTATGAATACACATCGATATTAGGAAAAAAATGTGTAAATAATTAATATAATACAATAGTAATAATATATGTTATAATATAAAATAAAAAATGCTATGTATATATTTTTTATTCACTCTCCTGTTTCACCTATTCCTCACTATTTATGGTTAAAATGACTTCGTTTAACGCTGTTTCATTTAGCGCTTTGTTTCCTTGGAGCGTATTCACGCGTTAAACAGGATCCAGAAAAGTGGCCCCCTCACATCTCGTCTCCCTATATTAAACAGGATCTTACTGTATATATCCCATTCCTCTAAAGAATTCGTCGTGGGCCCTGTCGATTCCTTCTGTTTAAATGAAATTCTAATGTCTAATTATCATAAATAATTCTTATTTTAACTGTTTAGAATTCAAAGATTTTTTTTTACGTTAGATTTTTAAAATACAATTTTAATTCTATGTATCTTGTAATGCATAGTTACTTAATTTTAAAAAGTAGAAAAAATTCTTATTGTTAGGAAGCGGCCCGGGCCCTCAATCATCTACGGGCCAGGAGAATTTGTCCCCTCTCCCCCCCGTCTCGGCGCCCCTGCACGTAGTTAACAACCATTCAACACCAGATTTGTTAATTAAGCAAATCATAGTTCCCATTTTAATTTCCAAACATCTTTCCATACTGTTTCTGGCGTTTATTGTATTATTGAAAAAAATCATCATTGTTTAGCATTATGAATATTTTCGAAATCTTATTCATTACAAATTTTACTTTACTCTCATCTTAAGAAATTTTTAACAGATTCAATCAGAGGTAGCGCGGTAGCACTACCGATAATATACTTGATACCTTCATTTAACATTAGAGAGGGTGCTGACGGTAGTGTTTCTCAGGGACTACTGGGCCGATTTACTTGAACTTTTTTAAATGATCACTATGGTGAGTGTAGGATGTCGAAAAAATTTGGCTTCACGAAACCACAGTGGGTTAGGTTAGATTAGTTAGAATAAGCCGCCATATCCTCATGGGATATTCTATATCTGGCGGCAGCCACTTATAGAACCCATCACAGGCTGGCCAACACCCATGATAGGGTCAACTGGATGGTTGAAAGATGAGGTTTAATGCGCTGGCCTTGGATCTCTTTTGAAAAATTGAAGGTGGGACCTGGATTTGAACCCGGATCCTCCAGGTTGGTAAGGAAACCACAGTGAGGCTTTGGCAAAGTGCCAAAAACCAAAAATTTTCATAAACGGCACATTCGGGACTTAATAAATCATTCATTATTAATATATCCTATGAAACAATTTTTATTTCAACAACTTTTCCATACAAATTATTTTTTACTTCAAAACATTTATCAATTATTCTAAATTTTACAACTTCATATATAAGATGCATTCTTTCAGAATATCATGATAAAACATTAAATCTATAAAATATGAATGAATTCACTGCAATCATTAACAACAGCTTAGATGTATTATTTTATATTAACTATAAATAGCTTAAAGTTAAGATTTGTCTAAAAATAATCTCTTATGAATTACAGTAGTTTATTTTTAGATAATATGTACAATGATTCATCTTGTTTAAAATTCAGATAGATGACTTGTTAAATATTTCAAAAAAATTTATACAATATAATTTACATTGACATAAATGTGCACTCAAATATTACTATGTAACTATATAAATTCAATCCGTTTAGGACTGTTTTGTTTTGAGAGTATTAGAAATCATATAAATTCACAAACTGATATATTTTATGAATTAAATTTTAAAATCATTTCTTAAAAAAACAAAAATCAATCATTTTTCTATTTATTAAATTTATATTAAAATAAAAATTAATAAATTTGCCTAATTCTTTCAAATACTAATTAGTATTTAAATATAATTTATGAATTAATAACAAATTAAATTCTAGATGTTTAAACATATATATATGATAATTTATCATTATCAATTAAACATTCCAAAGAAATGATTACCATTTTTTTTATGTACATCAGATATTTTATATATATTGCACTGTTTCATAATTCAATTCCAAAGAAATCATATATCTCTTTGTTCATAAAAATTCTCAATGAAAGAAGAAGCTTGCATTTTAATTTTTTCTATTAGATGAATTTCCTACATCTTAAAGCATACTGGATTCTGTGACACTTTTATCCATAAAAAAAACAATAATAAAATAGTAAAAGTTCCCAAACTAAAATCATATTTCTGACTTATTGTCAGAATCTTAAGTCAGCTTTAAATTTGTACTGTTTAAATAAAAACTTTTTACTTTTTCAAAAGAAAATTGCTGTCATGTTAACTAAAAGTCACAATTTATCATTTTTACTTTTTTCTGAGTCTATTGCTGCAGAAACTTCATGAAGTGCAGAATTTAATATAGATGAAAGTACTGCTAATTGCGATTTTCTTTCTTCAGCTAGTACCTAAATATGGAAGATAATCTTTTATATTTGATATATAAGAAGAATTACAGATATTCTCCCACTTACACAAATAATTGGGACAGATAACATAAATTCAGATTACATAAAAAATGATTTATATGTAATCTGAATTTTGCAGAAGTCAGAAAAATAACTTTTTAATAAAAATGCTGAAACAAAAACTACTGATGCTAATAATATTTTGAATGGCACTATAAAATGGCATAGATGCATACTGTTCTCTGAAAGGGAAACAATGCCACATGGAACAATATTTTACCATGTGATCTTAAGTATTGTATTACACAATACTTAAGATTAAAAAAAACACACAAATCATATATAAATCAAGTAACATGAGCTTTTAAATGTTCTAAATTAATATGTTTGTATTTATAATTTACAAATACAACAACTGTTTATGCTCTATACTTCAAAAAAAGAAAAAATTTTGCAAAATTTCTTATGTAAGTTCAGATTTAGAGGTCAGATAAACATAAGTCAGAGAATATCTATATCTTATAATTAAATATACTTTTGAATATATTCTTGATTATGTATTATTTAATTCAAATTTTTAATAAAAATTAAACATATAAATTAAAAATAAAAATACAGTATACAATTAATCTAGTTACGAAATCCTTAATATATTATTATATAATGGATCTCAGATTTTTACTCTTTTCTTTTGTAATTATTCACTGATGATTTTGGACTAGTATTTCATAAATTCTATTTCAAATAATGTTCAATATCAATATTTTTTTTCTATAGATAATGATGTGCTATCCATATAATTTACTTATACATTACTATTAAAAAGTCTACACATTAGTACTACTATAATAATAGTATTTTGAGAATTCAACAAATTTCCAAGGATTCTTTTTCTTTCCAAAATCAGAATGAAAAATCTGTTAAAATTTTGTGAATTATATAATAAGATAAAAAGAAAAAAAAATGAATAAAAAAGAGATAATATAAAACAAGGATTGTTCCTTAAAAATATTTAATATCCTAATTTTAAGTAATTCTTTTTACTTTCAAATAAAAAAATGCAAGCATGTACATATTCACAATATACATTTTACAAAGATATCTAATATAAGCATTTCAGATTATATCTATTATGGTGCATAACAAGAACTGTTTTCTGATAACTTTTTTAAATAAAAATATGTTCCAAGATAATTTTACATTATTTATAAATTCATCAGCTGAAAATTATCTGCTATATTTTTAATAAATAAAATTATTAATCTTAAAATGAAAAATTTATACTAACTTTTTTCTGATCTGAAGAATGCCTATTTAATTCCTTTTTTATCTGTTCCATAATACCATCAAATGAATTATTTTGAATATTTGTATTTTTTTGAAGAGCTTCCTAGAAATTTTTAAAATTTTGAAATTATTATACTTAGCAAAGATCTTTCAACAATAAAGTAAAATAAATATTAGTTAGTTTGGTATTTATTTAAATACTTACTAAAATAGAATCAGAAACTTTTTCACATAACTGTTGACTGTATTGTTCCATGCAATTATTTACAGTTTGCTGAATTTTTGTTGATTCTTCTGTCATTCTACAGCTTAGTTCTTTTTCTAAATGCAAAGGTTCTCTACTTTCCTCCTATAATATAAAACACACTTTTATAAATGAAAAATAGAATAAAACTGTAAAATATCTTTATTATTAATTTTAAATTATATATATTTATAAACTGAATAATGTTACCTCGACTTACTAATTTCATTCATTCCTGTCTGCAGTTCGTAACTTGAAAAGTTCATATTTTAAAACCCAATTTTCCGTTTTATCTTATGAGAAATGAATTAATCCATCCCCAGATTTAGAAATTTTGAAAACAACAAAAAAATATGCATTTGTGTATAATTATTATTTTATTTTTGAAATCTCTGGTTTTATATGTGTTATATAAAAATCATCTTCCATTAAATAAAAAAAAAATCAATTTTCTTGTAACTAGCTTGGTAGTTCAGTTTTTGATTTGCTGTCGTCAGTTGCATCTTTTTGTCTCTTAGGTTTTAACTTGCATCACGAGTTAAAAATTAGTTAACAAATTTCAATATAACTAATAATTATTATGTAGATCTTTAATATTATTAAGAATAAACAATCTTCATCACATTAACAGTTATATATGCATATTTCAAAAAATAATTGAGATATTTTTATACGAATCTTATAAAAAATATTTTACAAATATAGTGGTACTTTGCAATTCGACACTAATCCATCAGCAAACTAGTATCAAATTGAGAAACTGTCAAACTGTGGGACAATATTTCCCACGTAAGACTATGAAGAATATTCATAGTTGGACTCCCATCTCACTTCCCCTAATGGAGAGGTGAGAGATATACATTATATTATTTTCTTTACTATACATATTTTATTATTGTATAACATACTAAATTACACAATATACTATTTTATACACAATATACACAGCTTTTTAGCCCTTGGATGTTGGAATGAATCTTCTTTATCCTGTTCTACCTTTGAATTTGTGAAACCAGCTTTGACTTGCTTTACATTCCTCAGTTTGATATGAGGTACATCCTGGAGTTTTCTTTAGCAATTCTTCAAAAATTAACCTAACCTTCTCACAGATCATTGCCTGAATTATTGAATCTCCCTTCATCTGTCTTTCTCTAATCCAAGTGAGAAGCAGCTTTTCCATCTCTTCACTGCTAAAAGATCTATTCTTGTTAGAAATTTTCATTGCTCCAGCAGACATTCTAGTACCCATAATCTTTTCTTTCTGTTGCAAAATGTTGCCACAATTGTCCTAGGAATGCCATACTCTTAACTTACATCTTAATTGTTCTGCACTTTATCTACAATTTCTTTTTTCTTCTCGATACTCAATTAAATGTTCCTCTTTCTGGAATTATTCCTATGGTCAGTTCTCTTTGAACCCATTCTTACATTTCACTCAAAAATTAATAATAACTACAGATGCATAAATTTTTTACTTTCTGAAAAATGCAGAATTGAAAATTAACATAAACAACATGAGCAAATATCAAAGCAGCCCAACAAGAACTGACAAATAAAAAATGATATCACATAATTCCATATATGTGCATGTGAAATTCAAATGTTAAATTGTGAGTTAGCACTTATAATATTAAAAAATAACATGGTTCATATCTTGAGAATAAGTTTGTATCTAGAGGCCAAAATGGGATACGAAAAAAGTTCATATCTCGAAAAATTTGTATGTAGAGTGGTTTGTAAGTCGAGTTACCACTGTACTTGTGTTTTACAAAATACAGGAGTACCTCGATTGTTGCGGTTATTGTTGCCTGCCACAAAAAATACTGCAATAATCGAATCCGTGATAATCGGAATAAATAATGCATGTAAAATGGGTGATCACTGCCAGGATTTTTCAAAGTTAATTAAATTTTATGTATAAGGTAAAAAAGAAATAGATCGGAAGAGCGGATAAATGATGCATGTAAAATGGGTGATCATTGCCAAGGATTTTTCAAATCTATTAATTAATTTTACATACGAGGTACAAAAAATGTGTTAAACAACGTGCCAATCTTCTAAGCGGATCACTCTATTTCTTCTGGATAGCTATTGACTTGATATCATTTTTGCTTCTTTTAGAATTCATTGTAGGGGTAAATAAGAAAAGAAATAAATATTCACATGCAGTACTGACTCTAGAGGTCCTGGCACCTGATGCAGCTTTCTTGTAATATCTACTCAGCAGATGATGCTGAGTAACAATATTGAGAAAATGATAATTTTGGCACCCCGATGCTGCCGCATCATCTGTTTACCGGGTTAAGCCGGCCCTGTCCACGTGTACTTCAGGTAAAGGCAGACAGTTACTGATGAGGGTGAGCAAGTGCCGTCGGATAAAAAAGAAGTGCTAAAGAGAGTTACCTGGAGAAGAAATATGTAATTCTGGTTGCTTATAGAGTGGGCTATATCTCAAAGCTGCAATAATTTGAATTTTGAGCGCAATAATTGAATTTTGATATCAAATTATAAATTGCAATAAATCAAGAATTGCAGTAATCGAAACCACGATATTCGAGGTATTCCTGTATTACTTGGGTGTATTCAGAAATCCTTTAATTGATATACAAAATTTTTTTAAATATACTTACTTTAAGTTTATTCTCTGTAATAATCCTTTTACAATTAAATTTTCTTTAATTCAACAGTAGTCATTGGAATAACTACTGCTGAGTTAAGTTATTTTTATCTGTTTGACACAAGAAATTTTTCAAAAATAAAAAATATTTTCAGAAATATTTAATAAAATTGTATCTCACTGACTTTACAATCTTGGAATGTACAAATAAAAGCTTTTACATTACTGTACTTTAATAACTTTTAAACAGAAAAATATGTAAAAATCTATCATATTTGAGAAATCATTTCCATTGTTTAGTTTTTTGTAAAAGTTATAAAATTCATTCATTCATAAATTTGTTAATAGATTTTGCTATATGATACTTGGAATTTTAAATCTTAAATAGTATATATCATAAATTCTTTATAAATACAGATTCATCCTTTTATTTTATGTAATATTTCTGACACTGAATGATATAATATTTATTTGATATTATCAAAATGCATTTTTGATATTTCATCTAAAGATCCAGATGAACGACATCAATTTTACTAATTCCAAAAAATAAAATATCTGAGCCATAATACAAAATAATATTTATCACATAGGAAAATATTGGAATAAGTGTGTATACAAACATTTCACTCAGAAATATATATATGTAATTACCTTGGATAACTTTTGACAATTTACATTTTTTTTAATAACATATTCAAAATAAAATTAGAAACACTATGAAAAAACTGTTGTATTCTTGATAGTATAACACAGTGGTGTTCAAGCTTTTTTACTAGATGAGCTACTTTTCTATATACTAAGTTATTTGGCAATCTACTCTCTTATATAGGCTAGATCATGGCTCGCTGTTTGACTTCCACTAATCATTTACCCAGACTTATAAGAAAATTACTGATTGGACAATTTTAATAAAAAATAAATAAACACTAGCAATACACTTAAAGAGAATTAAAAAATAA